>MVJL01010566.1:0-220050 GCA_002156465.1 Macrocentrus cingulum
TATCAAGCGTTGGTTATACATTGCATTAGATATATACCTGAAAATGATTGTGAATTAACTTTTTTTTTTTATTCTAATTATCTTCCTGTATAGAGTGTACAGGGTGTCTCAAAAAAGGCACATTCGTAATACATGGAATGCGATTAAGTAGAAAGTTGGGGTGTTATTATTTTTTTTTTTTTGACAAGTTCAAGTTTTAATGTGACTAATCAGCGTAGGTTGGTATTTTTAGATCTGGGACTTTACTTAAATAGAATAAGTAAAAACAAAATAGTGCTAAGGATCGAAATTAATTTTTTTAACGAAGCTAAGATCACAGTATTCGTTTAGGACTGTATTTTGAAGAACTTTGAGCGAGATTTTCAAGAGTACTTTGAGCAAAACTTGCTCAAGGCCTGTGAAGAGGATTTCCAGAACTCTTGAGGAACGACTTCCTGAAGAATTTTTAGGAGGACACTACGGAGGACTACAAGAAAGACTTTCAGAAGGATATTGATGAAGACATTGAGGAGGACTACGAGAAGAATTGGCTAAAAAACTACGAGAAAGACGTTCAGAAGGACCTCAAAGAGAATTTTAAAAGTCTTTTTAGCAGTCTTTCTCAATATCCTAATCAAAATCCATCTAAAAGTCCTCGTTGTAGTCTTCTAGCTAGTCTTGCTCAGTGTGCTCTTAAAAATCGTGCTAAAAAGTCCTCAAAAATACACTCCTGCATAAATACCGTGATCTTAGCATCGTTACGGAATTTAATTCGTTCCGCGCACTTTTTTCTTTTTACTTATAACCGTTTATGTAAAAAAAGGCAGATCTAAAAATGAAAATTACCGCTGATTAGTCACATTTAAACTTGAATATCTCAAAATCTACTGGTCCAAAGAAAATTTTACTTTCTACTCAAAATCGCATTCTGCATAGGATCATCGTAAATACTCCTCGCGTAAGCAAATTTATTTCCAATCAATCGACTAATTTAAAACACCGCTCGTATTTTTATCAAAATATCATATGAAAAAAATGTAAAAAAAAAGGTCAGAATTTTTTATTACATACTTAAGAGTAAACTAATCATATAATTCTCACTTGTACACAAAAAATTCTCTTTTTCTTCACACATACTCACAATTAATATTCACAATTATCCGAAATTACAGTAGTACATACGTATAATTATACTTAAAAAATACCACAAACAATTCTACCGACTTAAAAGTAATAAATTCACATTATATACACAGGATTAAACAAAAAAACGCCCAGCATTCAGTCGATTTTGATAATCGACTGAATGCTGCGAAACACCGGGAATGTTTTGAGCAAAAATATGGATGAGGGGGTCCAGCCCGAGCCCCTCAAGCGTGTTATCAGGTGCACGAAGGTGGAGGCTGCTGCTGTTGAGAGGGAAGGGGCGAGGAGGCAACTGCGGCGGCTGCGACAGCATAAGACGAGGGATCATTGGGATCAAGGATGGGTGGCGGTGGTGCAAGGCCTGCACCAGCACCACGACCTCTTCCTCGTCCTCGACCGCGACCTCGTCCTCGCCCCCTCCCCCTTCCGCGTCAACTCCGCCTCTCGGGCATGCCTATGTTGCTCGTTGTCTTTTCGAGGAAGGCCAGAGGCCCCTGTAGCGCACTCGAGCCCACGCCGGCCACGGGGAAACCAGCTGAACGCCCACCTCCCGGACCCATGAACATTCCCTGCTGACCCACGACTCCCTGCAGACCTGGTGGACCGCCGCCGCCACCCCCCTGTACCTGTAACGCCAATAAAAAATTTATTCCCACGCAAAGAAAATGCTTTTCACCGCTAAATCACTTATTTTTAGAGCTTCTAACCATGCACTTGCCTTCCGTATGGTAAAAAAGGCCTCGGGGACGTGTTGAAAACA
The DNA here is from genome assembly GCA_002156465.1 of Macrocentrus cingulum. Classification (NCBI taxonomy): domain Eukaryota; kingdom Metazoa; phylum Arthropoda; class Insecta; order Hymenoptera; family Braconidae; genus Macrocentrus; species Macrocentrus cingulum. Next base: position 1,886 of record MVJL01010566.1, read on the forward strand.
AACGAGGACGTTTGCAGGAGTGAATTGGGGACAACTGACCAAGGTGAATGAAAGAAAGCACAATGATTTACCATGAAAAGAGCTTTTATTCTACAGACAATCTACTGCAGTGATGAACATTTTAACGTTTTTGACGATTTTCAGTATTTTCTTTTTTGTTCTTTTTTAACACAGATGCTTGCTCTTTTTCAATGGGACTCATCCTTATCGATTTGTACATAAATCTCGAAGTTATTTCTACACATGCATTTTTAAACTGACGTGCACTAGAAACATTGATATACTTAATTTGTATATTTAGAAGAGGAAAAAGAAAAATTAAAAACAAAAATTTAAGAATGATTGAGAGTACGAAATAAAAAAAAAGAGCTAATTGGAAAGAAAATAAGGCCCACACCACTGCACCATGGACAAAAAAGGGACAGTTTTATGATTAAAAGAGAATATAGTGTTTATTCTAGTGCTCGAGTTTTTTTGTATTCCCTATCCTTTTTTTTTTTTGTACATTAATTATGTCAATTTAATCATATATAGTTTTGGCACCATTTTGTCTCTTAATTTTCTCTGAGATCAGTATTTTTTTTTCGTAATTTTCGTACAACTACGCATCGCGTTAAGTCTTTAGTTTTTATAAATATATGACCTTCTAATCAGCTTGCGCGACTTTGGCCGATGGGACTCTTCTCTCATAAGGCACTGAATTTACAGAATGAATTTATATAGACAATGAGTATATAAATATAGAGTGCTATTTGACCCGCGATTACACATCGATCGACACAAATGGGACTGATTTTTTTCGTTTTCCTTAATTAATGAACAGGTATTATGCTTATATGAGTAATATTTGACTGAGTGTTTGTTAAAAATGGAAGAGAATAATTTTTTGTTTTCAACTATAGATTAAATTTGACCAGTCATTCGATCACAGTGTTTAAATTATTTTCTATCTGTGTATATATATATACACGCATACATGACCTAGTTATATTTCTAAAGCACAAAATAATCGCGTTAATAAAATAATAACAAAGAAATAACGGGGGAAAACGCTTTTATGTAGAATATTTCTCACTCTCTCGTACCATTCACGATAAATAATTTAACAATTTATATTTTTAACAGATTTAAGCGTCGAGATTCGTATAGTCGATTTGTTCGATAGTTTTTCTTTCGTTTTTTTAAGTGATAAATTTTTATTTTTAACGTCGTTACTTAAATACCTGCTGTTGGTGCATCTGCTGAGCTTGCATTTGATGTTGCTGGAACTGCTGTTGCTGTTGTTGCTGCTGTTGCAACTGTTGTTGATGCTGTAACATCTGTTGCTGCTGCATGGCAGAGCCCGGAGCGGAATTCGGGCCTGGTGGGCCTTGAGGACCTTGACCGCCATTTGGCAGACCTGAAAAATAAGCAGAATATTGTCAAGGACATGTTAAAATTTTTGTTAGTGAGGGTTGATAGCTTTGATTACCATTTGGAGCTGGTCCCTGTGCCGGAGATTTCGCCCAACCCTGCAAATCTGCGAGTAGGTTTTGCCAAACGGCGATTTTTTCGTAATGTCGCTTAATCAAGTCATCTTTCCGAGCCAATTCGAGTTTTAGATCGTTAATATCCTCTTTTATAACGAGTTCCGGCTTCAGAGCGGACAGGAGGAACCTTTTTTGAAGGAAAAACGCCTCGACTTGTCTCGCCAGGTCGATAAATCTCAGTGTGACTTGTTCTACCTCAACTCGGGCCTCATCTTTGTCCACTGCCAGGCCACTGCCTATACTGTTGTTCCCCAAGCCCTCTTCTTTGGTTAAAATATTTAAGCATTGCTGAAAAAAACACCAATTTTTTAGATTAATTATATCACGGAAAAATTTGTGATCGATAAACTCACCTGAAATGCTTCTTCAAATTCTTCAAATATATTCCCATTTCCGTTTGTTGGCGTAGCCATTGTGTTTTTTTATTTAATTAATAGTAGAATTTAAAAAAAGTTACTTTATAATTAGTTAACTAAGCATTTAATAAATAATAATTTGTCACTGTCATTTTTTTACGCCTCGTTGTATTTTGAGGTTATGTGTGTAAAAGCCGCGCAGACTTTCGCAAGTAAGAAAACGCCGAAAAATTCGTCATACAAGTAAATTTAATTATTTAAACATGTCATATTAAATTATTGATTTAATTCAATAGTTTAATATGTTGTTTAGGAAGTGGGAAATAAATAAATAACGTTTTCTTAGCTGCGACAATCTACTCTCTCGCCCTTTTCTCAAGCGCCCCTATCGTCAAACTCATGAAATTATGAAAAAATGACTTGCCCCGTCTCTATTTGCGCAATGACAAAAGTAGAAATTGATAAATTAATAATATAATAATCCTTTTAATACATATCAATGTTTATTAATAAAAAAAAGGATATATTTTAATCATATATTATTCTATATAGAAACACACCGGATTTATTGATTTTTTCATCTAGCACACAAAACATACAACAAGGCGGATTGTTTTTAATAAAATCATTCAATGATAAATTAATTGATGAATTTACACAAGTTTCTTTGCCTCAAAGAAGCTCTTGAGATGTCGCATTTGCCATGCACCCATAACAAACAGAATCACAGTCTGAGTTAGTGACCACCAAAGCACACGACGATTTGTGCTCTCAGAAGTCTCGCTGAATCGTTTTTCCCGGTACTAAAAAGTAAAAAAATAATTTGATTACATTTCTAAAAACTTTATTAGACTTAAAAATATTAAATGCAATTGTAAAATTACCCTCTGATAATTTTGTTCTTTTGTGATTTGCTCCACTTGATCTAAAAGCTGTCGAATTCTCAAGTGCAATTTCGTTAACTTTTCTTTCTGTGCTAAACTGGCATAATCTATTGCCTGATCGCCAACTTGAATATCTAAATGAACTCTCTGAAAAGCAGGAAAAAAATTTTTTTATACAAGGAATATGAGGGATTTTATGATGTATAAAAATGATGAGGTTGATTTTGAATTATTTACCAGCTGTGTGCCACTGAACCAGGCAGTACTGTTGGAGTACAAGCAGATGAAATGCTCGCCCGGAGTGATAGAAGTAAAGGCAATTTGCCCTTCTGAGCTGTAGACTCGTGATAGAATGATTTTGTCGTCAGGATCCCGAATTTCTGCGTGCATTCCGATGCCCTGATTGCTGGGCATGAAACCGCCGCTACGAGGGTCGAGCAATTCGACTTTATACCGCGCTAAAATACCGAATAAATGTTAAAAACATAGTCTTTTTAATTTGCAACATTGATGCTGGTTAAAACATACCTAGGACGGTGGTTGCATCGGGGATTTCCTCGATGAAACACTTGCGTTCCGTCTCTCCAAGATGGAAGTACAAGCCTGACACACATTGTGTGATAAAAACGAGAGTTACGATGAATTTTACTAGTATAAACATATCCGTAGCTTACACTAGACCTCACTTATAGTTTATAACAATTATTTACGGTATGGTAAACTATTTATTTGACAAAATAACAACTCTAAATGACGGTAGAGAAAAACACGTCATCGAAAGTTCGCCATTCGCCAAGATTTTTCACACACACTCTGAAGATATTGTGGGGCAACTTTTTTACCGACACACATATAAAAAAAAAAAAATATGAAGTCGCTCGATCTGGCCAGCCATTCCGGTGCGGTCCCAAATCACCGCCATCTTAAGTCGGTAATTCAGGGAAGAGAGTTGAAAAATGGCGCGAGAGTTATCGTAAATCGACCGTAAAAGTGTTTGTGTTGATACGAGCATTTTTATGCGTACGCAATCATGGATATTGTGATATTAACATCTATTGCCGTGGGAATAATAAGCTTACTAATAGCACTGGCATGGTACACTCGACGAAATACAGGTATGTGTAATAATCTGCAAACTTGTACCATCAATAAAATTTCCGTATTAATCGTGTATGTCATGATCTCAGTGATATAACCTCAATCCCAACAGCTGTGTAGCACACCCACTGTCAATAAATCGTTGAATAATACATTGTAATGAATTTAATTGCAGGAAAAAAAGCGATTATTGAGAATGAGCAAGCAGCTCGAGGACAACCGGTGCGTCGAGCAGGAGTGAGAAATGCTCGTCGTCGTATGCAAGCAGGTAGAGCCGAGCCAGACGAGCAGGCCGAAGATGCATCGGCAGACGAGGACGAGGACAAGGCAGATACCGCGGAATTTGGGAAAATAGGTGCGAAAAAACGCGCGAAATTGGAGGCCAAGGCCGAGAAAAAGCAGCAGCGCGAGGCGCTGGAGAAGGAGCGAGATGAACGGCGGAAACAGGAGCAGTTGCGCTACGAAGAGGCTGATCGACAGCGCGAAAAGGAGAAAGCCGAGGAGCGTGAGCGGGAAGAGGCCGAAAAAAAGGCCCGTGAGGAGAAAGAGAGACAGGAGCACGAAGAGTACATAAAATTAAAGGAAGCTTTCAGCGTGGAGGAGGAAGGATTCGACCAGGAGGAGATCGACGAGGCGAATTTACTCCGGGATTTCGTGGAGTATATCAAGCAAAACAAAGTCGTCATCCTGGAGGACCTTGCCGGGCACTTTAAACTCAAAACCACGAGTGCCATCGAGCGCGTACAGGCTCTGCAGGCCAATGGAACGCTCACTGGGGTCATTGATGATCGCGGAAAATTTATTTACATCTCCCAAAACGAGTTGGAAGCTGTCGCTAAATTTGTCAAACAACGGGGACGAATTAGTATCACAGATTTGGCAGAAAATTCAAATCGTTTAATAAATCTTAATCCAGAAATTTCAGCGAGTATCAGTGCTAGCTGAAAAATACATTGAAAAATTTGTAAAATAATCAAAATATCAAAAAGAATGTGTAAAAATAATAATATAAATTATTTCAGTTTTGTATCAAAAAAAATATTTTACGGTATGATTTTACTAAATGTTGAAATAAAAATTATTCATTGTAAATATAAATCAGATAAAATTCGTATTTTTGGTAGAACAAACAAAAAAATAATACTAATAATGTAATCAAGATTATTATTTGGTTTTTTAACCTGTATGTCTGTCAATGTTACGTATTACCGTGTTTATAAATTATGATAAAAAGTAATATTTTTTTTTTATTTTATTGAATTAATTTTTCTTTTTTTTTTTCAATTTGCTATTTCTTCATTTAATTTTATATGGATAAATCAGAAAAAATGGTTTTTTTTTTTTATATTTTCACGTGAATTATGTAAAAAAAAAAATTTATAATGTGATAAAATATTTGTTTAAAGGGAAAAACTATATTAAGATGATAAAAAAAAATTGATGGTACATGAATGGCGTGTGACGACACTTGAAACTGATATTGCATCAGATTCTCGTTTACCTCATGTGCTGTATATAACGTTGGTGATTTTTCTGAATGACTAATATATATTCATGAGCGATTGTTAATTTGCACGAATCCAGTTAGATGATAATTAATCAAGTATAATCTTCATCGAATAATAACTTAAACGCGTGTGTGACACAATGGACATGACGTGAATCAAACGTCACAGAGAAAATTGATCAAGAAAGATACGATTCTACGCGGCGAAGAAACGAATAAGGAAATAATGGGCAAAGTCGAAACGCAAAAATAGAAACAAAGGGATATGTATCAGACATAGATAACCCGGAATTAAATGAAGACAACGTGATTTTTATATCTAAAAAACCCAAGTAACGTTAATTTTATGTGTAAAATCACGAAATATCAGTAATAAATCACGGCCTAGGTCTTCCAGCACACGAAAATCACGTGATTCTTGCGGATCTACGTGACTAATCGCATGTAAACAACAAACAATGCCAAAAATTCAAGTTAATCTGAATAAATTTACTCTTTAACTTCAAAACATCAGAGAGAAAAAAACTAGAAAGTTTAAAAAAAAACGCTTGATGTTCGTTTTGTGATGATAAAATCGATATATTCAATCTCCCTCTACCTCTTCGCGATCCCGAGGACGATTGTAGTTACAGAGAGGAAGGGGATTTGTGTATAAACTCGAAGGAACTCATCGTAGCGCTCACAGTCATTCTCCGCGGTCATTTGGACTGATCAATCTGACAAATTGGATTTTAAAAAAATTGGATTTATCAACGAAAAAAGATAGAAAGTATTTTACCTGTTTTATCAGATAAAAAATTGATATTTTTTATCAGTAGTTGTGAAATTTGACTAGACCTTATGTGTCCATGAGGTGCAAAGTCTTAGATTGTCAAGGCAACTCCCCAACATTCTTAGCCAGTGTTAGGTAAGTCATAAAAACAGGTTTTCTTAGATGATTTTTGTTTTATTCTTCGTCTCTTACTGCACCCTCCACAATCGATTGGAATTCTGTTATTTCCCTGTTGTTAAAATAAAACCATTATTTTAGTGATGTTTATTTGATGAATTAAAATCTGTTTATACTTTTGATGATTGTCGATGTGGAATTTAATAAATATTTGTATTTTCAGGCTTGAAAAGAACCTCATAACTCGCAAGGGAAGTCGTCGAGGCAACTCTGGAAATCGTTTAGAACTTCTTGTCCTCGTGCACCTTCATCACGTACCATAAAGTGAGTAAAATTACTTTTTTTTTTGTTAATTTTGTACACGTAATCGTGCTGATTAACAGAGTAAATACCTGTGCTTTGCAGTTGTCTGAAAATCCACCGATTTTTCGCTGATTAATTCACGTTAAAAAGCGAATTTATTGGTTCTCTCGCTGTGACATCGCACGTACTGGGGACTTTTCCCTCTAATTCCGGCTAGATCAAAGAGAACAGCACGAAAATGGTTCACTCGGATCATGGAAATTCCCTTGTCAAGGGTCCCTACCAAGACGTGAAGTAAGCCGCATATTTTTATCTGTAATATAAGAAAAAATTGTTATTTCATGGGTGTAGTGTGTATTAAAAAAAATGCTCGTGTTGCAGGAAAGACAAGAAAGGTCAGGCGCAAAGCCCGAGAAGTTCTGGAAATAGCGATGGATATGGAGCCTGGGGTTCTATATACAAAAATAAGAAAAATTTCATTGATATGCATACCTGTTGACAATGTTAAATCCACTCAAAAATCTGCTACGACGACTCTTGCAACCATGAGGACCGATTTTATCACGGATATATACAATGAAAATCTCTTCTCTTCGCAATGGTAACGACTGAATAGCTTGTAGGCCGCATTGTTTCTTGCAAATTGGCTCCGCATATACTCCTAAATCATCCAGTAGCTGTAAATCATCATCATTTTATATATTTTTGTAAATTGAAACAGGAAAATTAGTGTTAGTTAAACCTATTTAGTTTTAATATGGATATATTTAAAAAAATAAATTTTTAATAGTAAATTTTCTATGACATTTTGTTTTTAATATATATTATAATTGCAAGGAACAATGACTATTAGGCACGACGACAACTCACCGCATTCAATCCTGCAACAACATGACAATTTTTTATAACCTCATTGTTGGAGCTATATAGTCCGTTACTTTCTGGCTTTTGACACTAATGTGGGAATCTTTCACACTGTGGGCACGTTTTCATGTTTATTACTAATTGTTCAGGTATTTCGGGGTTTTCTAATAATAATTTTTGTAAGGGAAAAATAAAGTTTTGAGGATTTTTTACACACACTTATGCATTTAGGCGACCATTTTCGTTACAGACCGGATGTCATGCGCCCACTTCCGCCCGCGAGGTCAATGTTTTACTTTAATTGTGTGCATAAATTATTTAATAATTTTTCTTTTAATTCAACATTTATGCTCAATTATCAATTTTTTGTTATTCAAATAAAATATCGACGTATTTGACGGTTTTTGCCATAAAATTCAAAAGTCGGCCATTTTGATCATGTGACGCGCCAATCGAATATGGCGAGAGTCAGTTATTTTTGATGCAGTTGCGAATTGTGTGAGTTAATATTTAAAAAAAAAAGTGCTTATCACATCGTTGTCGGTGAGTAAAACTCTCGGATAATATTGACTTGATAATTAATATTATTCTACCACATGATTGTCAATTGATTGACGAAGGCGGATTCCTAAACGACAAATGTTGTTGTTTGAAAAAGTAAAAAATCTGTCGTCAAAAAAATATATCCGGATATATAATTCGGAAGTGCACATATATATACAAAGGTCTTAAAACAATGATTAATGATATTTAAAGTATTTTTTTTCCACTCAACTTGGTAGGAATGCCATGTTTCACATTAACTCGACTCTTAGTTTGTCTTCGGAGATGTGTGTCTTGGAAGATTTTTCGGCACGTGCGGGTGTGTCGCCCTCTCGATCGGGTGATGGATGTGACGCTAATGGCCACGAAGCTGAGAGGAAGTGTATATTGACTGCAGGGGGGCCTGATTCAGAGCAGCTAGCAGATGTAAGTACAAATACTCATACAACTATATGTACAACATGGCGGCCATCATGGAGCAAGATGGAGTGGAAAAAGTTATAGCAATGAAAAGGGGAATAAATCCTGCCAACGCAAGTACCACAATATTAAAACAGAGGTTTTTTCCAGGGGTGCGAGGAGTATAGGTACAAGCGTGGTGCTACTTTTGGAAAATCGGAAAAAATACTTCGTCTCCCCTCGGGATAAACCCAGAGTGAGAGAGGGAAGCAGGCGTGAAACCCACATCTCGCACGCGCGTGTCCTCGTGGTGACGAAAGTGCAGCCTCCGGGTGTTGCAGTCGTTTGGCAGTCCGTCGACGTGACGGATCGTTCTCTCACCGGCCAATCTAACCTATAAATCTCCAACTAAACCAACGAAAATTCCAAGTATTTATTTTTTTTTACAAACATATCTAAATATTCCTAGTCAAGTGAACTTTGTGACGTTGAAATTGCAGTGTTTCAAGTGTATGAAATTCGTGGAAATGCAAGAGGAAAAAAAATCCACGAGCTCAGGGTGAAAGAGCTGGAATTGTCGTGTGGAATGCGACAAGAGAGCGAAACGTGTGGCTATTTCCAGGCCAACAAAGAGGGTAAGTTGATGTCGCAAAAATATCAAAACAATTTTTTCTGGCTCATCAATAAACTGATGAATATTTTGTCAATGTTTATTCGATTAAAAAAATATTAGCACACGTTAAAATAATTTGTATAAAAGCTGATAAAAGATTCCGCGTAACTCTGACATACAGTCGAATCAGGCACGAGGGGAAACTAAAAATATATTTGCGTGTGTTTTAAAAGTAAGGGGCAAGTAGAAACGCTATTTTATACATACATAAGCATAAGGAAGAGGAGAATTGCTTCGCTGGGGGTCGTTTGGGCGCCGGATTTTCTATCTTTAGCCTGTCTGCCGATTCAGCGGAAGCTGGTCTGCAGAGTTGAAGGATTCAGAGAAAGCCCCTTTTTCCATCACGCGATAACAAATGGCGTGCAGGCACAATTATAGCTATGAATAGTTTGAATTAAAGCCAGCTCAAGTTACGTGCAATATCACACTCGCTGACACCCGCGTCTCAAGGTCTATGACAGTGTCGTTGGCCGGATGACAGTCATTGCAGCGCCGCGCTCTTGAGGTGCCTTAAATTAATCGTATGGCGGAAATAGAGCTTTCACGATATATTCGAGGCTTTCAAAAGCTCTCCCCCTGTGAGATAAAATTTTTTTTTCGCTTCCACGACGTCTCTAGGGCGAAAAAAGACGAGAAACTAAAGGTATAGAGATCCTCCGGGTTATTTTTATCCAACACTCCACACTCTTTTTATCCCTTTTCTACACTTTTCCCTCTGCCAATTGTCGTCAACGTCCTGCAAATTTATCGTGGAAACCTTAGAATTCATCAGAATTTTTTGGAATACCTTGAAATATTAAAATGGGAATTTTTTTCTGGTGATAAACACTTGATAAATTAGAGTTTGAGTGTTTTTAATGATTATTTTTGGTGAATAAATGATAAAAATGTAGATTTTTCGGTGTATTTTGATGACTGCATGACTAATTGATTGGTGTAAAATGTCTCTTGAATTTATTTTGAATTGGGAATGATGTTTCCTGGTGTCGTCCGCACGTGCTGCTTCTTATTTGTGCGTGGCACGCGCCCGAACTTGTCGAAAACAGCTGAACACGTCTGGATGTGAGTATTGGAGAAGAGTATATTTGGGTCAAGAACTTTTGTCACAGCCCAAAGTTCGTGCAGCTTGTAAATATTTTTGAGAGACATGGAAATGGTTGATCTGCGTGCGAATTTCATCAACGGATATGCTTGTAATCTATTTGATGTTTGCTCCCACGTTTTAATCCACGCATATTTCACACAGTGATATTGTCGTCTGCGTGAGTAATTCCCATGAATTTATTTGTCCCGAAGTATATATCTTAAAAAGCCTTAAAACTATCAACTAATGATTATTATTCTTGTTTTATTTATTTTTATGTATAAGAAGAAAAAAAAACGATTTTTCACGATAACTCGATAAATACGCGAAATAACAAAAAAAATCACTAGAGTTAAATGAAAGAGAATTAAATTTCCTATAAAAAATCTATAATACATTTTTTTGTATCTCTCTTATTTTTTGAAAAATTTTAGATTTTTTGACAATTTTTACTTATTTTTACGTACGGAAAAAAAAATATTTTTTCACGATAACTCGATAAATACGTGAGATAATAAAAAAAGTCATTAGAGTTAATTGAAAGACAATTAAATTTCCTACAAAAAATCTAGAATACATTTTTTTGTATCTTTCTTATTTTTTGAAAAATTTTCGATTTTAAAGAAAAATTCTTATTTTTTTTGAAAAATCTCGAAAACGGAGAAAAATATCAAAAAAATGTATTTTTTATTTTTTGTAGATAGTTAAATTTTTTATAATTTTATTCTTATAACATTTTTCATTATCTTGTTTATTTATAGAGTTATCAAAGTATTAGTGAAAAAAAAAATTCTCTTTGGCATATATATATGTGACTGATATTTTTCTCAAGTCAAATACTCTACAGCTGCGAGCTTCCGTCATATCTTTGATTATTTTCCCTGACATCATCATTGTGTATACACCCTTGATGGTGCGTATACTTTTACTTCCGTAGCAATGCCTGATGTCTCCCTTCACTGATTTCCGTCGCGGGAAATTAAAAAGTCCATGAAGCATAAACCGAAAAAAAAAATGCAGTACAAATTAGAAAGGAGGGACGCTAACTAGAGAATAGAACTTATAAAAATAGATCAACATTTTTTTCCGGCTGCTAGCATTTATCTGCATTTCAATTTTTTTTTCCCCTCGCAGAGTAGAGTACAAACCCGCGCGATACTGGCAAAAAAAATCCTTAGGGCCTCTGATATGTGGCCGAGATTGTTTTTTCTCTAAAACCAAGGAATTCCATGATGCTCTTCCACGGCGCTTCGAAGAATAACGACGTCTAGCACACACACGATACGGCCAGACGTCGCCGCCGACGAAAATAGAACATTTCGCTGCGATTTCGCACAGTGTACACATACAAAAGATGTCTGCGCGCTTTGTATCGATCGTTTGACTGATTGCGTGAAAACAAAAAAATTCACCTGTCTTTGAAACAATGTAATTAATCAGAAAAAAAAATTAATAATTCACAGTACAGTCATGATTTAGTCACTAAAAACGACAATTTCCTCAGAGGAAAAAAATGTGTTTACCTCGCGAAAAAAATTCCCAAAGTATGATTCAGGAAATATGTCAATTCTGCGAGCAACTCAACACACGTTTCGTTTGATAAGATATATTATTACGTCTATTGTTCTCGGAACTGCGATAAAAATTGCTCATCATACGCATCGGTAAACAATTTTTTTTTCTGATTCATCAAAAAAAAAAAAACCCGCGAGATAGCGGCCATTTTGAGTGGCATCTCTGCAATTAAAATGGCCATTGATCCCTTGGTATAATTACATTCAGGTGATTGCACTTGGAATGAGAACTCGTCTGCAGTAGAAAAATCATTCAAAGGATCGAATGATAGATCGACACAAATTACTCGTGCGGATAGAATCTCAATTGATAAATGTGTTTATTCACATCTCGTCTGTGGATAAAGTAGATTTTCTCGATTTTTTATGCGAAAATTTTGAAATAAATTTGTTCTTTCTAGATTTGCTGAAATGCCGAGGATAAATTGAGCCTTGAAACACGAAAAAGTTGTTGGAGAAATTGTAAAATGAGGGCCAGGGACTCTCTTGTGTACACTCCAGTGTCTTTGGGACCAGATACAGACGATGAAGACACGCTTGTCAATGAAGAAATCTACAATAATGGTAAGTTAAATGTTTATAGTAATTATTAGAGCATGTAATGATGGGATTTATATGGTAGATTTATTGGAAAAAAATAGTTTTCTCATTATTAGTGATTTTTATGGTAGTAAAATTGACGGGTTTGAGGGTTTTTTTAACATTTTTTAACACTCGCAATGCTGTGTTGGTGTATGGCCGATAATGGAAAGATTTAATGAGTGTAGTTAAGTAGACATTAGGTTAAATGCAATGAAATTAATTGGATGAGAAAGAGCGGTAGGTGTGTTGGAGTGAGGTGATTGGCCTCCGTCCTACCTTGCCAAGCGAGTCGTTCTTGTGCTCACCTTTATCCACGCAAGAAACTCTCTTTCGCCCAAGCAAATATGTAAGTCAGTGACTCACTCCTCGAGTGAAGAGAGTTATTCTGCTTCCGAATATACAATTTCAATTTTACGGAGGAGTTTTAAAAGTGGAAATCCGGGGGAGTGGCCTCTTGCTAGTCTATACTCGTAAAATATATCTATTGACGTGATGTGTATTCTATTTCAGTCGATGACAAAAAAATCTCACCTATGAATCTCTAATCGCCCATAGGTATATATAGATGTATATTATATATCACAAGGTAAAAATTACCCACTGATCTTGGGATTATTTCTTGAAATCGCCTGAAGGGCGTGAGAAACCCTTTGAAATTCAACTAATCCAGTCTAGAAAAATATTTCAGACAAAAAAAAAATTTTTTTTTTAAGATTAATTTTTAAAAACATTTGATTTTTTTACTGAAAAAAAATTTTTTTGTCATAAAAATACTGCGTTTGATGTGTTTTTAATACAAGATTTTTTTAATTAATTAAATATCCAATTAATGGACCCTAAAAAATGTTTTTTTTTTTTTTTTTTTAGAAAAATATCAAACAAATCGATTTTATAGCTGAAAAAAAAATTTTTCTCACGGAAATTCTGTATTATTTCATGTGTTCAAACTGTAAACATTAAAAAAATCAAATTTTTCAAGATATCTAACTAATTAATTCAACTAAAAAATTTTTTTTCTTGAGGGAAATCATGAGATATCCAACTGATAATTCAGTTAAATCATCCTAAAAAAATTTCATTTAAAAAAGCAATTTTTTTTCTAATTAAAGGTTTTTTCATTTCATGAAATATCCAACTATAATAGGTCCTTGCAAAAATTTTTTTTTTTTTTATCAAAACAAAATCTGCAGTTTTTTAGATCTTACTGGAAAAAAAAAAAATAAAAAATCGAATGTCATGAAGTTCAGCTTCATTTTTTTGCATCTCAATTAATTTTTGGGTTACGTTGCCGATTACAAAACAAAAAAAAAACATAAATAAAAGTTGAATCGGAACGAATTTGAAGTATAATTAAACTCTATTTATATACAAAGTAATTGAAATAATTTTCACCCAAGACAGATGAAAGATAAAAAAAAAATGACGATTAATGCGGGAATTAATTTGCAGAAATTTTTAATTAAACCTAATGGGCACATGAATTATAAATAGAATTCATATAAACAGTTGCGCGGTGGTGGAGAGCGAATCAATGTGCTGATATTTGAATGGCGCGCACATATGTATTATACGTGGTTGCTCGAGGTCAGAGTGAAATAACATATCACGACTTGACTCTCTGCGGGAAGAGCGGCTTCGCGTCGGAGGTGCGCCTCTCTTATAAACGTCATGATAACAGTTATCGCGGTGCTTGGCGCCGTCTCAGCGCTTCCATTAATTTCTTAATCGTTTCCTCGCGCGGATGTATTTCCGTCAGATTAAAAAAACAAACGGCTAAAAATAATAAATTAAAAAAGCGAAGAATTGACCAGAACATTGTCATGTGCGTGATATGATGATGATGATGGTGGTTTCCGTCAGACAGAGGGTGAATTATGTGGTCTTATTTCCTGGAATTTGTCTGTTGGTGCATCAGAGGGATATTATATTTTTTTGTTATCTTTTCAATCGCCATGGTCGCATCACACTCACGTTCATATCTCATTCGCCTCTGTGATTTAAATTAAAAGAAAGCAGACGCACTATCTTGCCACACGACGAGACACTTTCAGCAATTTCATGCTGGACACGTAGCTATATAGTCTTCCTGCCGCTGTCTCACTTGCTCGCCTGCAACAGTCCCTTTACCAAACCGCAAGATATCTTCAATCTTGAACACGTATAATCCATGCTTGAACCAGATGAGTGAAGAAACACAAAGGCGCAGCCTCTCTCTGAAATCACTTTTCAAACTTGTGTGTGTGTGTATGTGTGTGCATCTACGGGAAACAATAGTTTTGATCTTTATCCATGAGCCATCAGAATAATCATAAAATAAAATTCCTTCTAGAATTACCTGGGATTTTTCGTAAAAAGAATTTTAAAACAAAACAAAATTCGGAATTTTTGAGGTGTCTTTTATTTTCTTATTTTCTAAGTGCAGTGATTCACTTGATGCTTGGACTGGAACAAGTCATTTGAAATAATAAGGGTGTAAACAGTCACTAAAGATCAGGTTTACAGTATTTTTAAATTTTGAAAAACGTTAATCGTGAAATCAATAATCGTACTTGAGTGATTCTAGTGAAGTGGGAATTTTTTTCTGAGATTTGAAGATAATCGATACCAGTGAAAACATAAAATATCCGCAGTATATAAGTCGGAAAAGACCGCAGATATCTGGAAAATAACGGTTTTAAGAGCATTCCAGTGAATTTATATAAACTATAGGCATATAAACTTTGAAAAATATCCGCCAATTTGATTAGAAAAAATTTTTTTTTAATAATAATAATTATTTTGATTTTTTTTTTGTCATGTTTTTGCATAAAAAAAGCATATAGTTTAATGCACATGCAGATTTTTATTTAAAAAAAACTCAAACTATTTATAAAAACTATTTTTTTTCCATTTTTTAAAATAAAATTTCACATTTAGACGAAAAAAAAAAACTTATAAATTGATATTAATAAAATACAAAAAATTAAAATTCCAAAAAACGTGTGATGGGGTTTGGGCTACTGAAAAAAATGTGATCTTTGAATATACAAAGAATTTATAATAATAATTGCTAAAAAGTCCGTCGTTTTTAAACAAGAAAATTATTCAAGTTTGCATGAATATTCAAATCTATCCTGAAATATTTTAATCACGAAATTTAATGCATTTTTTTGGTTTATAAAAATTTCTGAAAAAACTTTTTGATTTCCTTTATAATACGGACAATCGTAAAAAATAGGGCTGCCACATCACAAAAAAAAAAAATAACACGACAGTACAATCTTAAATTGGAATCATCTTTTTTTTTTTTTATTCATTTATTTTAGTTTCATCCGCCCTAATCTTCTCAATACAACTGTATATAACTGGTTATATAGCCTGCCCACAGCGTCATCTGTTCTCCAAAAAAGAATTTTATCGCAAAAAAAGCATAAAATAGCAAGAGGCATGATTAAAAGCTCCTATATAGAAGTGTGTGTGACTGCAAATATGGGCGAGCGAGGCGCGAGACTTATAGGCGGGCCATTTATCCAGGATCGAAGTGAATCGGTTTGAATGAGAGGGACCGGATGAATGAAACCAAGTTTATAGTTGCGAGTGTCGCGAGTTGAGTGAGAAAGCACGAATCTACACACACCGGCCTCGAGAAAGCGAGACGACGAAACGTGGGAGTTGCGTGGGCGATTGCACGACCACGGTATCCCGTGAAAACGCGCGTACTTTGCGCCGCGGAGTAAGAGCGCATATTCACGCGAAGAAGCGGAATGCACGCATATGGCAGATGAAGGGAGAAGAGGCCGGCCATCAGCCGGCGGGAGCTCATTGATCCATACCCACGCTAACACATCCATATGGCCCATAATTATTCATTCAAACTATGTACAGTCCCACACGAGGAATTCTATGATGAAAAAACGCCAACAGCAGCTAAAACAGTCCTCATGGGTCCCAGACGATATTTCTACAATATCAGCCCTGTTGACACGCGAAAAAAAAAATTGTTTTTTTGATTTTTCGCAAAAAATATCATTCCTAGAGAAAAAAGTTTCAAATAAAAAATATTCAATTTCAAATTATCTATCAAAAAGGTTCTCAGACTTTTTTCGAAAAATCGCTTAGTTTTCCGAGTAGCGAGCCTCAAAATTCCTCAAAATTTTAACCGAATAATCTGTTGCAAAATTTTGTAACCCGCTACTCGGAAAAGTAATTGATATATCGAAAACAGTTTAAGAACCTTTTTTATAGATAATTTCAAGTAGAATAAATTATATTTCAAGCTTTATCCTCGGTAAACGATATTTTTTGCGAAAAATTGAGGAAAAAAGAAATTTAGCGAACTAAAATTCCGTTTGATAGATCTTTCTCATCTGGAAGCTTATTCACAACGCGTTTTTTAGCTTGTAACACGATCTGCGAAGCATCTTCGCGCTCCACAGTGGGAGCCGGTAGGACAAGAATTGAAACCTGACTCTGGAGGCCCAATTTGGAGGTAGACTACCTCCTAAAAACAGCCTTACTCCATAATAATCGCCCTGCCCTCTGTGTCTCGTTCGCGCTCACACGTGTGGTGCAGGAGACGATCGTTGGCCCTGACGGAGATTCCTGCAGCATTGCGTCCAGCCCTCGAGGGCCAATCATAAATATACATTAGGCTCCCTGGATATACCTGGTTGCTTGTATGTACAGGGCAGAAAATACTGTGAAAACATGACTTAATAGGCCAACATGGCTGTGAGGGTGCAATAAAAAATTTTTTAACTACACGCAGGAAGTGTCGTGCAGTGTGTGTAGGCGCTCCAATCACGTGCCATCACGATGCGAATCATTGAGATGATTTAACGCTCAACTTGTTGCTTATTCGCCCACACACACAATTTTCTCTCTCATTCACCTCGCGTTGTCAACGCGAATTATTTCCAATCGTGCGTGCGCGCAAAGCTCTCATGATGGAAAATAAGGAACAAGTCAATTAAATGTTAGCAGTCTCACTATTGGATAATACTGAGGCCTTATGGTATTTATAACTCGATATATCGAGTGCGTGTATGCCCACTGGGCAATTTTAATTCTCTCTCGAGTGTGCCATAATCGACCAGATGCTTGATAAATTCGTGCACCATGGTTATAATTAATTATATGCATGTGAGCATGTAGAACTTGTTTTAATTCATTGCTGCAGCGATGTCTTTTTCCAATATTTCGCGCGTTCACTCGCTGTGTCAGGTGTGTAAGTCAGATAATCGTTGCGGAAAGTGGCCGTTTTTGTCGTTGAAACGGAGTCACGTGTTGCGTCTGTAGCCCGTATAAGGACTCGATGAGTGTAACCCATGGTTGTGGCTGCTTTTAAACGTACGCCAGACGTTTCCAATACATATATTGTGTATACAGTCTGTGTGGGTTACTCACACAAATACTCTGCTCTCGATGCACTTGACTCTCTGCATGCTGTGGAAATAATATCCATCTGTCAGATATCGTTGAATTGAATTCTTAATACTTTCTTTGTGTGTTGGGAAAAATTTAGAATGGGTTTTAAGACGTTTGGTTGAGATGGACGATTTTTTCACACATTTTTCTGCCAAAATTGTTTGATGAGTACACTATTTCCGCGTTTTTTGCTAATAACTAGCCGACTAGTTTCTAACCAGGTACCAATTCATCACCGGGTATATATTTACCAATATATATACCTTATTTTAATTGTTAAAAAAAATTATAAATCGAAAATATTATGTTGGAATGATATAATTATGCGTTCATTGAGGCTTAAACACCAAAAATTAATTAAATCGCAATCATTTTTTCGCCAAATTTTCTTTTGGCCAGTCATTAATATTGATACATTTATCCTATATATAAATATGCGAGATGACAAAAAATGTTATTTAAAGAATTAAATTCCGTACAAAAAAAAGTTATAATAAAGCTTTTTTTTGTATCTTTATTAATTTTTTAGAATTTTTGAATTTTGTAAAATTTGTATTTTTAAAATATCTTTAAAACAATGCGAAATAAAGAAAAAATTTATTCTTCATTTTTTTTAGAAAATTTAATTTACAATCATTTGATTCTTATAACATTTTTCATTATTTTGATTATTTACCGAGTTATAGATTATAACGACGGAAAGAAAAAAAATCTTGGCTTAGAGTTAAAATTTATATCCAACATGATATGATGTTAGAGATAAATATTTTGAAATTTCAACGATGAAAAACCTATTACCATGTCAGACATAGCCTGATATTTCGAAATTTTATACCTCATATACTCATAACCTCAAAACTCGAGCGTTATAGTCTGAATTGTACATACATATGATCAGCGGAAGTAGTTCATTGGCCCATCAGTTGATTTCTTCTCAACCGAATGAAAGTGCTTTATAGGACCTTTAACCCTAACCAGCACTTCGAAACGTGATGTCTATTTTGTCACTCTGATAAATTCCGAGAGACAGGTTATATACTCAGAGGTGGTTCGTGACTACTAAACAAAAATCTCGCGTTATTTTCTATAAGAGCCGCTGTTGTGCAGGTATGAATATTGAACTAGCGTGGAGATGTGTATACATAGAAATTTCGAAAAAAAAAGACGCCATTTGACTTCGCGTGCCACAACGGGTTTAATACTCGCCAACCTAACCTCTCCGCGCCGATTACGTCGCATCTGCACGCTCACTCGCGAGCAGTGCTTGAAAAATAATGAAAGACACACTCTTATTTCACGTCTTTAACGTGTTATATGGTTTTTTCCAAGCCCTCGCACGATGTGAGAGGTGTATATGCTCGTGAAAGTTGTCCACCGGTGAGATTTACTGCACTAACTTTACCCACCATCAATAATTTCGTCCTGTACACACACAAAAATATTTCACTTGCTCATAACTCCATTAAAACTCACGTCCGCACACAGTCTTATTAGCCCAGTTGACTTGACGCATTTTTCGTTCCACTTGGCCGCCATTTTGAGACTCATTTGTTTCACGTTAAAAGTACTCTTCGGTTTATGACGTGTGTATATAAGAAGAAAAAAACACAGTTTTTCGTTGACGGTACTTAAATTTTACCTGCTGGATTTCTTCCTGTTTTTATACATCCTCGCTTGGACGTTTAATTACCCCCGTGCAGCGTACGTGGGCACTTGATGCATTTCGCAGTAGTTTTCTTGCATACAACAAACCGCGAGAGGGCCAAGCCACAAGATATCCCGGTCCGCCCACCCGCATCCGCTGGACTGCTTGGCTGCAGCAGCCGTCACTAGTCCCAGGCATTGGGCCTCATGTGCTCGACAGGGCAAAAATTCGAATGAGTGAGTGTTTATACATGCTGCTGAATTTTTATATACTGTCAATATTAATATTCCGCCCGAATATTCGAGCTTATTAGGGCTGAAAAAAAGCGTATATGTATTTCTTCATTAATATTTCTCAATAACTCGGTAAATATGCTAGTTATCAAAAAATCTTATAAAAGTTAAATTATAGTAAATTTAATTTTCTATAAAAAATTTAGAATACATTTTTTTATATTTTGCTGTGTTTTCAAGATTTTTTGAAAAATAAGAATTTTTTTAAATAAAAAATATCTCAACAAATCTAAAAGATACAAAAAAAATTAATTAACGTTTTTTGTAGAAAATTTAATTTCTAATTTTTTAAGTGGTATAACATTTTTTGGTATTTTGCTTATTTACCGAGTTATCTCGAAAAAACTAAAACAAAAATCACGAAAACAGTTGAAGTTGCATAAATGTTTAGAAAAAATTGGTGCTGCGGTCTAGAAATTAACTATATTGGCGACATTTATGAATGAAAGTATATAGGTAGCCGACTTACACAAGAGCGCGGGGCGTTGTTGAGGTTGTGACTGTTGGCGTGGCGCAGTAGGAAGAAAACCCGTGGGGTTTTTGTCTTCATTCACGTGTAGCACACACAACTGAAAGCGATACGAGGAGCTAACGGAAGTCCCAGTTTGGATTGCGACGTAAATGTATCGATGTACATACGCCGGGGCACCTGTGGGACCACGGGCCCCTCGTGCATGTGCGAAGGCGTCACGCGACGATAAAACTCCTGCCGCATGCACACATGTGTCTGTATATATGCACGAACGTGTTTTCCCATGTCGTTCAGACGCGAGTTGAGTATCTCCAAGTAAAAGATGCGTTTTCGAAAGGCAGGATGAGAATTATTAACTCTTATAAAACTCGCGCGATCTACATCTCGTGATTTCTACAAAATTTCCTCGATACAACTTCTCTAACATCTCATGTATCATCTAAACATACCTAGATGGTGTTTTAAGACGTTTAAATTGATTTAAAAATTTTTCCATCGAGTGAAACTTCAAAATCTTGTTAGTTTAGCGATATTTTTTAGTTTTTTGTCGATAACTCGGTAAATAAGCTAGATAATGAAAAATGTTATGAGAGTTAAATGATTTGTAATTCAATTTTCTACAAAAAATGTTAAATAAATTTTTTTCTATCTCTCTTAGTTTTCGAAAAATTTTGGATTTTTGAAAATTCTTATTTTACAAAATATTTCAAAAATGAAGGGTTATATAAAAAAATTTATTAAATATTTTTCATAGAGAATTAAATTACCTTTTATTTGACTCTAATGACATTTTTCACTATCTCGCTTATTTTCCAAGTTATTGAAGGATTAAAGGAGACTGGACTTTTGTTGAATCACTAAAATCACACCGGTCACCCTATAAACCCCAATTTCGTGCGAAATAATGATGTAATATAAGTGTTAAATGTTTTGCTTCGTATTGAGGCTTTTTTCATAGTTGTGTTAGAGTCTAAAGAGCCCTCAAAAAAATTTACAACCCCCTGGCATCGTTTTAAAGACCATTGCACATCCCCCAAGCCTCAAATTGATGGGAAATAGTTATTAAATATAGTGATAAACGTTTTCTCCGATGATGATATTTTTTTGGCAGTTACTCTACAGTCCCAAAAATACACTAAAAAATCACCAACCCCCTAGCATCGTTTTAAGATCATCGGTCATCCTATAAAGGTACAAATTTATGCCAGCAAAATTTACAATGCAATCGAAATTCGAGCCCTATAGTGACTTTCTATACCTAATACTGTTTACACAGAAATTCCTATATAGAAAAATCCCCAAAACGAGTGATATCTCCTCTACTCCTCTCTACTCTACTCTACTCAGTCGTTTTCAACTGATTTCACAGTTCTTTGATGCTGATCAAATCAGTCATTCAAAATATTGCCGAAAAATCAGCGTTTTTATAAATCCGCATTTGATTTACTCATTAAGATAGCTGATTTATCAGCTGATATCAGCATTTAAGCAAAAAAAAACACTGAGAATCAGTCAAAGTATACCGCAAAAAATAAAGGCTTTTTTTGGCATCTGTAAGTAATGAAAAAACTTCTTCTCTGCAGGCAATTGTTTTTCACTCGAAAAAAATGAGGACAAACAATATGACCGCGTTATAAGATTGAAAAGAATATATATCCAAAGCCTAATCCATCATGTGCGAAGAATTAAATTTCTCCATCGGCGCGCTGATTGCACGTACGCACGCTGTCTTGGCCCGAATTTTCAGGTGTCTCATGGCCAACTGGACAATTAACAGCCGGTAAATGAATCCCTACGCCACTGAAAGACCAAATAAAAAAAAAAAAAAAGCAAAATGAGAAAGAAACACTTGGAATATAACGTCAAGAGCGAGCGCAACTAACGTACCTACGCATCTCGCTCGCGCGCGCGCGCGCGCAGCAAACGCCGTTTGGTTGAGAGTGTGTGTGTGCGCGTTCTCGCTCAGAGACTTCTCAGAGCAATCAGTTTGCCGCGGGCCGTCTCCCAGTCAAGTTGTATAGTTGCTTTCTCCGGGCATCAGAGAGACGCGCGCCAGAAAATTTCCGCGTGGGCCATACGTGTGAGATTGCAGTGCGATAAATCCAATTGATTTACAGTGTATAGCGAGGACGAGTCGCTTCTTTTTTTACATATCTCCGCGGGTCGATGTCGTGTGCGCGCAAACGTGACTGCTGATCTGAACGTGGTGAACGATGACGACCGCTACCGCGGATTAAATAAACGGCCTAATTTGCAAGTGAGCTACATACACACGCCATGGCGCCTCCGGACAGGATGAGATGCTCGCCACGGCCTGGTTCTGGCCTCAGTCACTCGGTCCTCGGTGAGTCTGCTTCTTATTCGTGTGTGCGCTCCTCTCACAGGTGAGAAATCATCGTCTCTCGCGCCAATTGCACTCGCTGGGCCGAGAGAGAGTTTTATTGCCGGCCGACAATGAGGCGCCGAGGGATATAATGCCAGCAGGATTTACAGTGGGCATATTGCGGCTTTGGCTCTAACAATGCTGGAATATTACGGTGCATGAAAAGAAAAAATTCCTTTCAAAAAGAAGAAAACAATTCAGAGAGTCTATTTTTAATTGTCGAGGACATTCTTTTGTACATTCTTTACGACGTTTATTGGCAGGCATCCACGCTCTATAGCTCCTTTTTGTCTGTGTCCGTTCGTCCAATAGTTGCGGGCCAAAAAAAAAATAGTCTGCGAATTTTATTCAAGCCTCCTGGTAGGGATGGTGACTTTGCTTGCATTGGCAACTTTCATTCTCCACTCGCGCTTTGAGAAGCATGTATAAAAACACTTGTTTGACTTTAATGCGTATATGGGACTGTGCGCATATATGCGAGCACGTGTCGCGAAGTTGGTGTTTATGCTGGCAATTGATATTGGATTGTGTATAAGTATTTTCTATGCGTAAAACCACGCACCACCTGTTGGACTCAATTAAATGTCGTAATTGACACGATGCTTTTCGGAGCGTGACCGCCGGGATACATTCATGTTTATTACACTTGTTTTTTTTATTGTTTCAATGGATATTATTAATATTATTACCTCTCGATCATTTTTTTAAAAATACACTTTTGCGCCGCTTCGCTGAGTATTTCGCGTCAATAGGAACGTAATATCTGGATTTTTTTTTGTTTATACCTCGATAACTCGGTAAATAAGCGAGATAACAGAAAATATTATGAGTGTTGGATTATTCAGGATTAAATTATCTATAAAAAATGTAGAATAAATTTTTTTGATATTTTCTCGTATTTTTGAGATATTTTAAATTGAAAAATTTTGAGTTTTACAAAATTAGGATTTTTTCAAAAACTAAGAGAGATACAAAAAAATTTTATTCTATATTTTTTGTAGAAAATTTGATGAACAATTATTTTAGTGGAATGATTTTTTTTCGTATTTCGCTTGGTTGTCGAGTTATTGTTAAAAAACTAAAAAAAAAAAATTTGTGAAAATGAGATTTTCCGAGGAATTTCCCTTGGAATCGCCGTGTGACGTATTGGAGGATCCTTGTTAACTTCACCTGGAGCTAATGCGATGTGGATACAAGATTTCGTCACACGTCCGGCCCATTTAGGTTATCTTAGAGGGCTTTTTTGTCACTATAGGACGTAAAAAAGATAATCTTATTGTGTAAGCCGGCGAGTACTCAACTAATTCAGATAATGACCTCTAAGTTTGTGCACGAGTTGGGCATTAAATCAAGCTGTGCGAGTGATTAAAGACCGGTTGGCGAGAAATAAAAGCCCCCTGGGAGAGCCTATACTCCTATAGGCCGCGACTAGTGTCTTGTGTGTATACGTCTGCATGGTAATAAGAGAAGAAAATAAAAGTAAAATTATATCCGAACATAAGTACACGAATCCTCTTCCTCGTGTATTGAAGATTCCAATCGAAACAAGGAGGTCGATATATTGGCTTCGCTGGCACGTGACGAATCGATTGGCGTCGAGAACCGTGCGAACATCCATCTCGACATCAGAATATCGCCTGTGCTGTGCGATCCAGTGAAAGCCACTGGACTGATCGAAAGTTACGATTTGTTTCTATATTTATTTATATTTTTACTATTTCGTTTACTAAACGTGAAAAAACGCCAAATTTAGTTCATTAGAAATCGAAAAACCGAAAAGATTAATTTAGTAGATTAGTCCGGCCTGTGATTAATTGCAGGATTGGTCGAAATTTTTATTTCTGACAAAATGCCGGCTTCACAGAACACAAATATCCAATTTTCGACTAAAATTTGTCGGTAAAATTGTTTAAAAAATCGAAATAATTGCCCAAACTGAAATTCCTTCGATTAATCTCAGGAAAATGTATCTGAAAAGGTTCTGTAAAAATTTTAGACCGATCGATCGAGCCGTTTTCGAGATATCGTGGTCACCGACTTTGAAAAAACGCGTGTATAAGGTTGTACTGGCAGGGGGTCAACTAACCAGAAATCGATAAAAATTTGGATATCAGTTCCAAATTGTGCCTTTGATCGATCAGTAAAAACTCATGTTTATTTTGACGTTGGAAATATTCAAATTTTGCTTTTAAAAATGCCTAAAAATCAGTTTTTTTGCATGTTTGAATTTTCGTGCGCGCTCATCAGCTGATTAGTCATCGTCAAGATGGCGGAGTTTTTGTTTCCCGCCGAATATCCATGTACACATTTTTTTTTTCTGCACTGCCTGTACAAATAACTGCGTTTGGTCGGTGAAAGCCATATACCTACCAATTGAAAGCGTCAATTCGTCGTGTGATCGTTGACCTCTACTGGTGAAACAAAAAAAAATCGCAGGAAAAAAATGTAAGTGTGGCTTTTGCGCCTCTAACGGCGCGCACTGTCCGCCAATGACTGAGGACAATTATAGACAGGAAGAGAAAGAATATTATGGGCTTTTACTAACGAACTTGGTGAAATATTCGTGACACTTTTGGTCGGCTTTTCGCAGAATATAATGGAGCATAATATCTGACGGGTATATGAACGACAATGAAAGCTAGAGGATGGCTGCGTAGAGCCCATTGTTCCATCATAGACAGACGGAGAATATATGTAAGGAGCTTGATGTTATGGAGTGCCATAGAAAGCCTGGGAAGGCGCAGCAGGTCAAGGAAAGTTGGAGGGCTCACCCCGGGGAATTTTGGAGTCTCACGCACATGACCATTATCAAGCAATTCCCCGGCTCTTTTCGTGTCCAGCCGGGTGGAACGTCTTGGAACACGTGAGGGACCTGTTCCTCCCGCTTACTCCCCAAGGTACCATCACAAACCTGTCAGGCGTCAACACTGAGAGATAAAATACCGGTGATTCAAGGGCGGAAACACCTGATCCTTATTTTTGTGACTATATACAACCCAAATAACAATAATTATCTACTATTACCCTGCAGCCGAAAAAACGCAAATTTTTTTTTGTTTTTTGCTGATAACTCGAGAACTAAGCGAGATAATGAAAAATATTATAAAAGTTAAATTATAGAAAATTTAATTCTCTATAAAAAATGTAGAATACATTTTTTCAATATTTCCCGTGATTTTCGAGATATTTTGAAAAATAAGAATTTTTTAAATTTCAGAATTTTTCAAAAACTTTAAGAGATATGAAAAAATTGTATTTACCATTTTTGTAGGAAATTTAATTCTCTATCATTTTACTTGAATAATATTTTGTGTTATTTTACTTATTTATCGAGTTATCGTTGAAAAACTAAAAAAAAATCACATTAACAGTTGAATTTTCATTTTTTATTTCAACTAAATGTTCTTAAACTCTTTTTAGATATGTTTTAATGTGAATGAAAGTGATGTAGCATGAATGATCTATGGTTTATTAATGGTTAAAAAAAAATTCTATTCAGCAATATCTTAAAACTAGGTCAGATTTTTTTTTGCAAACGATTCATTTAATTGATATACACTCTGAAGAGTCATTTTCGAGGGCATTCAAGCGGCAAAAGTGTAACAGAAATTACATGCGTTTATCCTCGAATAATTATCAACAAGAAAAAACAGCTTTTTATGTATATATCAATGCCTCGTCCGGATAACCTACAAAAATGTGCCATAACCCTCCCGACAATGATCTTCAACTCGATAATATAGATTCACATCGGACGGAAATACAAAAAAAGGGTAAATAAACGTGAGAAATAGCTCGTAGGAATCAAAGCGAGTAATATCAATTACATGGCGTATACTGCGGAATGAGAATGCGCCTATTAAATGCTCCTCCGCGTGCACAAGGGAGTTTTAATCGGAGTTAATAAGCTGGATCGATTACGTAGACGCTTTTTTTTACTTTCCACCACTGCGCGGGATTCCATACCATTTCAAGACGTTTCTTTTTTTTAGTTTTTTAGTTTTTTGACAATATCTCGGTAAATAAACAAAATATCAAAAAATTTTGTTCTAGTTATCTGATTCAAAATTAAATTTTCTACAAATAATGTAGAATAAATTTTTTTCATATTTTGTGTTATTTTCGAGATATTTTAAAAAATATGAATTTTTAAAAATCTATAATATCTCAAAAATTCGAAGAGTTACTAAAAAATTTATTTAAAGTTTTTTGTAGATAATTGTATTTTAAATTATTTTACTTTGATAATATTTTTTGTTATTTTAATTATTTAACGAGTTATTGACTAAAATATAGAATTGTTGTCGTAAGTCTGAGAAATAATATGCAATTTAAGATTTTTCACAGACAATTGTCAGTGAGAAAGGAATTTAAACATATGGCATCACTTAGGGACTCTGCTGATTGCTTCTGGGCATACATCGGTACTCATGACAATTTAAAACATGGCCGTGCGCAGTTGCTGGCTTTCACGGGGTCTTGTTATCGCCGTTGATGCTCGTAAAATGGGAATTGACGCTTTGCGAAAGCAAGATAAAACACCATTACATTGGGCCCAGGATATTCCGTGATGTGGTTTATAAATAATATGCGGGTATGAACAAGCCAATAAACAGAAATATTGTTTGCACAGTCATGCGATCATCGTCGTGTGGTTGTTATTCGTACATATTGGAAAATAATAATAGACTTCTTGAGAGAGGAAATATATACATTATTAATGGCTTTTCCTGATAAAATATATCACTTGTACAAGATAAATCTTTGATTGACGATGATATGTGCGTATATACGTAAATACGCATGTGATCATGGCTTATACAAAGTTCAGCAGCGGCAAATATTGACCCTGACCTATCTGTCATAAATAATAAAACCAACGACGATGCTAATAAACGAGTCAAGTGCAAATATTTCAACGAGACAGCCAACACTATTGCTTCGTTCATTTGTCAAATGTATGTATTGATTTCAATTGATATTGAACAACAATTTAATTTCAAATTGCTCATTGTCAAATAACAGGAATTTTTTTTTATTGATGGCCATTTTGTCATGGCAATGACGAGTGTGATGTAAAGTAAAATACTCCTTGAAAATTCCATATTTTCTGAGATTTTTCCAAATTGTTTTAAGTAAAAAAAACATATTTTTCGAAATATTGCGATTTTTTTTTTTTTCGTTTTTTGACAATAACTCGCTAACTAAACGAGATAATAAAAAATATTATAAAACTTAAATGATTAAAAATTTAATTTCCTACAAAAAATGTAAAATACATTTTTTTGATATTTTACTTAATTTTCGAGATATTTAAAAAAAAATATATGAATTTTTAAAAGTTAATTAATATCTCAAAATGTACGATAGATACAAAAAAAATTTATTCTATCTTTTTTGTAGGTAATTAAATCTTCAATTATTTTACTCTTATACTATTTTTTGTTATTTTGTTTATTTACCGAGTTATCGCAAAAAAACCAGAAAAAAATGCAAAATTCTTATATATATACTTTTCGAAAATTGCGACTTATAACAAGCAATAGTGACGTGATATTTCTTGTGCATGCGGAACATCAGTCATAAACTCGGAATCTAAAGATTAATCCAACAGTCTCATATATATATATATGTATCTATGATTGCCTTGGTTCTTTTGTTAATATCGCGACTTGATACGAGGCGCCTGCGCTTATCTAGCCACTCTTATCTTCCCCCCTGCAATCAATGTGTTCAACTTTGTGTATAGGTATATAATATCAAGCCAGGTATTCTACATATATCGAGAAAAACGAGCAAAAAGCTGAGAAATATCCAACTAATGGGTCGAATTAAATTCCAAGTGTGTTTACGACTGTTGTGGCTGTGCGCAGACCACTTGAGATATCGATTTAAATATACCTCAAGCCTCTGCGACAATATACGACACATAAAGATTTCCCCCTGTGCCTGAATATTGAGAAAGCTTCCAGAGTTGAAAGAGTGCGCGCGCGGATAAAAAACCTATTTGTGATTTTTTTCACGCTTGAAATATTGCTCAAGGAATTTTTTACGGCTTTTATATGATTGTATATAGCCATGTAATATTTTCCAAAATTTAACCACACGGCCTTTTTTATGTTTGGGTGGTGCTCGCGACCTCATCTACAGTGAACATCACGTGGAACTGGTGCTCTTCTTGGCTAGGTTACCGTAAGACCTGGGTCAACGCACTGCTGTCGACCTCCTCCGTCTCCTCGCGCCCGGTATAACCTGTGCACAGTGGCGACATAACTCTGCAGAAATACTGACGTTTCCTTCCCTGATGAGGCTCCGCCGTATGCAGGAGCTGTAACACGAGCATATTATTTCTCTCCGCTTTCTGCACGAACTCTTCAACATTTCCGCTATTTATTTTCTACGCTCGGTCGCGCCCCAGACACACCGGAACTTTAGCATATTCTCGCGGCATACACTGCCCATTTATTAACGGATTGTCGAGAACTGCTCGTTTTTGAATTAAATTAAGATTATCACCCTAGAGGTGAATTAATATCTGGTTTATATTAATGGGTTAAATATCTTTTCTTTTTTTTTATATATATTTCGATTGTCAAATTATTTACATATATGCTCTTGGGCCGGGATTAGAAATTTTTTTTTTCCGTCTGTTGCGGATTTTATGATCAAGAATGAAATGACGGTTAAAAACATAAAATTTTGAATTTTATCGCTATTATTTTATGTTTTATTTGTGTTAATTTGTTGAAGATGATTTTTTTAATGTTTAGTTGAGATGAAAAAAATTTTTAAGGTGACTTTTTAAGAAATTTTGCTGATTTTGTGGATTTTTTTGAAAATATCTCTGTAAATATATAAAATAACAAAAAATGTTATTAGAGTTGAAAGATTAGGGATTAAATTTTCTATAAAAAATGTAAAATAAAATTTTTTTTATATCTCTTATTTTTTAAAGAATTTTGGATTAGTTGGAAATTTTGATTTTTTTTTTTAAATCTTGAAAACCAAGGAAAATATCAAAAAAATTTATTCTTTATTTTTTATATAGAATTTAAATTTCTATTATTTAATTTCAGTGATATTTTTCGCTTACGTATTTTTAATTCATTTTTTTTCGACTGTTTGACGAATAAAAGTTAGATTTTATAGTCCGAGTCATCATAATTTAAATTCTACCGCAATTACTCTATATTTTATTTGTTTTAATGCATTGAGGATGATTTTTAAGACATTTGGTTGAAATAAAAAAAATTTTTAAGGTGACTTTTTAAAAAATTTTACTTATTTCATGATTTTTTCAGTTTTTTTAAGGATATCTCTGTAAATATACAAAATAACAAAGAATCTTATTAAACTTAAAAGATCAGAAATTAAATTCCCTATAAAAAATATCAAATAAAATTTTTTGTATCTATCTTATTTTTTAAAAAATTTTATATTCTTAAAAATTTTAATTTTTTAAAAAATCTCAAAAACCAAGCAAAATATCAAAAAAATGTATTCTTTATTTTTTATAGAAAATTTAATTTCCAATCATTTAACTTCAGCAACATTTTTCGCTATCTCACGTATTTATTGAGTTATCTCAATATTAATGAAAAAAAAAAAAATACACAACCGTTAAATTCTCATCCCAGAGTTCCAGGTTAAGTATAGTAAGTCAGCTAAGATTAGACTATGCACCTCCCAGACTCCAGATAACGCATTAGTCTATATACTGTCAAACCCCCCCAAAAAAGTGTATATCACCCAAAAGATTGACTTTTCACCTGATATCTTATATCTATACTCACCAGAATACACTTTAACGTTTATTTTCAGCTCGATAATTTTTTATATCCACAGAAAGTCCGAGAATCTTTATGTAAGATGTTAAAAAAAAAATTGTAAAAACATCTTAAATTATTTATTTAACGTTTTGATTGATATTTTGCAGAGGTTTTCAGGCTTTTCGCCCGTGGGCATAAAATAAGATCGTTAGCCAGAGTTCATTGAGTGCGATTTTTTTATTTTTACTCTCAGTGTAATCTCAGACAAGCAAAAGGTATATAGCACACTAGTCTAGATCAGAGAGTGCCTCGTTAAAATGGCTCGGTGCAGCAGTGGCAGTGGGTAAAATACTGTCTGGTACCGCCCATCAGCCAAGCGCGAGAGAACACGATTAAAGCGAACATTCACCGAAGCTCACCTGGTGCGCGATGGATATACATTTTTCCCCACAATCTCAATATCGTGCTCGTGATATGTCAGTAAATTCAAGCACATATTCCACCCAATTATATGACAGACATGCGAAAAAAATGACATCACGGGATGAATTGCGAGTAAAAGGGCCTAGTGACAGGCGCCAAGAGCAATATCTATCGAGTTTAACATTTCTCAACCTTGGAGAAAACGCGCAGAAATACATATACTCATTTGCATTCCTTTGGCAGGCCTCTATTGACTTGGTTAATAGGAATAAGGAGTGTGGCTACAGCTAGAGGCATAAAATGTAATGATCTATAGGTTATATTTACGGCCAATATGCTATTTATCCATAATTGTGTGTGTTATTCTTAAGAATATATATTTTTTTACGTTTTTCAAGAGGTCGGCTTTGACAAATACATTGGTTAGATATTGGAAAATCTATAATGCTTAAGAGAATTTTCCGCATTTTGTTTTTAATATCAGTGCTTGTGTAAAATATTACTCAGTCGCGGTCGAATCTTTCGATCTATAGGCTAAGAAATAAGAGGCTTCTTCCGGGATTTTATGGATCACGTTGGATATATTCTACTTGAACACTGTGTTCCAACAAGTCGTTTATATATATCCACCAAAGACTCGTTGTGCACAACTCTCTTCCTTTCGCGAGTGTTCGATCGTAAATCATAAATTACACGCGGGCCTCTGATAGTATCGTGAGAAGTTGAGAAGGATTATAATCCACCTTGGAAACATAAGTAAATGACCTCATGACCTTTTCAAATATTATTTTGCGTTTTGTTCTAATCCAAACGCTCGCTCGCGCTTATTTTCACTTCTATCCGCGACTAACCTCTATACTTGTCATTTCTCATTTTTGAGATATTCAAAATTTCATCACAATGTGTCTATATATTACGAAAAAAAAAA
This sequence comes from Macrocentrus cingulum, assembly GCA_002156465.1. NCBI lineage: Eukaryota > Metazoa > Arthropoda > Insecta > Hymenoptera > Braconidae > Macrocentrus > Macrocentrus cingulum. Next base: position 33,490 of record MVJL01010566.1, read on the forward strand.
AAAAAAAACAGGATTTTCGTAGAGATACTTCATCATTTTTGAAAAAAATTTTTGTTTTTTTTTGGTTTTTTGATGATAACTTGGTAATTATGTGAAATAATGAAAAATGTTATAAGAAGTGAATTGTGGGGCATAAAATTTTGTACAAAAAATGTTAAGTAAATTTTTTTGTATCTCTCTTAGTTTTTGAGATATTATTGATTTTTTGATTTTTTTTTTTTTTTTTAATATCGTAAAAACTAGGCAAAATATGAAAAGAATTTTATTAAAATTTTTTTTAGAGAATGAAATTTCCAAAAATTTGATTTTGATAATATTTTTTATTATCTTGCTTAAGTACGAAGTTGTCTTTAAAAAAAAATTGAATTTTTCACAAATATTTTTTACAACAGAGGAAGGGATGTACAAAAATATTGTAATTTTACTTTATTAATGTTTGCCGATTTAAGAGTACGTTGAAAAGTTTTGTTTTCGATGGAATCGTATTTTAGAAATTTTTTTAAGCAATGCGAAAAATTGGCAAAATGACAATAAGTAAAATTTTTTGCTTACGCTTGGAGACGTCCGCACTCAGCGAAAAACCCGGAAAGAACTGTCAGTTATCGTGATGGGAAAGTCCGATGAGCCCGAGCTTATCGATAGGTATAAGAGCTCTGATAGTGACGTGTATCAGGTGACGAAAAAAAATCAATACTTTCGATCACGTTAGTCAGTTCTTTCTGGGCTTTCGAGCAGTGCAGACGTGTCAAGGCAAACAGTGAGTAAAATATTTTGTACATTGTTATTTTTATTCGCTAATTAGTTCGTCATTTAAATAAAATAATCATGTATCGATATAAAAACGACATGCCTTCGCTGTGAACCGCTTGATTATTCGATGAAATCGACGTTTTTTCATGCAGGTGGAAATTTCCTACTTTTTTGGTACAAAACGCATGATTTTCCGACGCAAATACCGTTTTTTTCGATTCAAACAGCGTTATTTCACTTGAATGGTGCATAAAAAATGATAATATTTAAAATTTGGGGTTGGCGTTTCCGCCATTTTCATTATATAATTACATAAAATCTTTACCATTCGACGCAGAATCTCATGTAATTTTGTTGATAGGGAATTTTTTAAAAAAGATTTAATACTTGATACTGACAAAACTAATAATTGAAATAATTTTAATAATTGAAAATTTCTCTACAATAAGTTTCGAGTTCTAAAAATACTCAAAAAAAAAAAATCAGCAACCTCTTTGGCGTTATTTTAAAGACCATCGCATTCTCTAAACCACAAATTTATGGGGAATAATTACGAAATATAGTCTTAAACATTTTTCTCTACGATAATATATCTTCTACAATTAGTTTAGAGCCCAAAAAACACCCGAAAAAAATCAACAACCCCCAAGCATCGTTTTAAAGACGATCACACACCCTCTAAACCCCAAATTCGTGGGAAATACTCATGTAATATTGTGTTAAATGTTTTTTTTTCGCTACGATATTTTTTCTACAACTAGTGTTTAGTCCCAAAAATACCCTAAAAAATCAGTTACACACCCTGGCATTGTTTTACCTTATCAGTTGCAAAAAAACTCTGAATAAAATAAGTTACTCGATATACATATATATTTTAGTGAAAAAAACAATTGTATATTAAATTTTTTTTTTGAACAATATTATAAAAAATAAAAATGTTCAATTAATCTTGAAAAATTGTGCGAAAAAAATTTTGACAAGCTTATTAAAAGTATCTAGGCGCCACTGCAGGTTTAAAAGTAACCAGAAAATTTCTTTGTTCTTACAGATTTAGCACAAATCCGAGCGCTGGTAGAGTCGACTGGGATGCTGAGCACAGGTTCAACATGTCCATCGTGTGAAATGCCGTTTGACAAAGGCAAAAAACGTCGTCTGATTGATTCCTGCGGACATGAGCGCTGCTACTCTTGCCTATTTCGCAGTGAGGCTTGTCCTATTTGCCGCACCGATGGTCTAGACAGCCGGCACACCATCAGAGACGATGCTGGTCACTATGACACGGGATTTAGCTCGTCGGAGCCTGTGTCCATGGTCGCGATGGATGAATGGAACGACGACGCCATCAACTCGCTCTGCGGGAGTCCGCTGCCGAGGTCAAAGCTCGCAGGCAGGTGCAGCGTAAAGGCACAGGTAAAATCAACCCCAAAAAACACCATAGAAAAACTGAATTCACTCGAAATCAACGCGATTGTACATCACAAATTGAAAGGAGAGGTAAATGCGAAGGCGTCGCGATGACGCACATGTCTTTAAGCAGAAAATATTCGAGTGTTGCCCACGCGAATGATGAGAGATCCACGTAATGCGTGCATCAAAGTGTCTGTGAGTCTGTTAAATCCGTGCCACCCACGACTCCTCCTAAAACCTTGGCAAACGAGATCGCGACGACGTGTTGGCGTCGTGGCCTGCATTTATATACTCTCCTTTCCAACACCTCGAGCCCTTTTGCGGCCGAGAAAAAGAAATCATTGGTAGGATGAGTCGCGACGTGTCGACTTAATCCAGACGCTATTGAAGCCATCACGCCTGAGACAGCCCGTATGATTGTTGTTTCAGCAGGAGAACGTGACGTCTTCATCGTCTGCGGCTAAAGGCCCAAAGGGCAAGCCACCGGTTCTTCCGGAATCGATCACATCACAGTCTCGACACAAGTCCCACGCAATGGCACAAAGTACGTATTATTATTTTACTAATATGCCAACTCTCTCTCTTGGGAATATAAGCGTGCTATTTTCTATTGGCAATAAAAAACTTTCTTATTTCAATTGAATACACGCAACTGCGCGTGTATTTCAATGTTTTATTATTTATTGATGATGGTTTTCAGGTTGTCCAACACCGCCCAATCAACGGAGAAGGTTTTTCCTCAATCCTAAAGGCCTGAAAAGTCCATTTTCCTCGCAACGAGTTAGAAAAGTCACATCACCACCGGATCAGGACAATCCATCGGCTTTGTCAGGTAATATTAACATTGTTTGACCCTGAAAATACAAATTTCTGGCTCATATTGATCGGGAAATGTCGTAAAAATATGGATTTTAGTGTTAAATAATTGAATGAATATAAAAAAATAAAAAATGTAGCCTGGATGACGTCTTCATGGGAGGGAAAGTCCAGGTGGCCTGGAGTTGTCCTCGGAAAAATCAAATCTCTGTGGAGCACGAGTCAAGGCAGTGCCAACGATGGTCTCAATCAATTAATTGATCCACCGGCTAAAGACGAGGGCTTTGCTGCACTTGTTACTCCAGTGACAAAAGTCAACAACAAGGCGTTCAATCAATTTTCCCATCACAAAATTCACCGTCCAGGCAGGCAATTTTTTTCCTACTGCGTGTGATGTCCACTGATTGATTTTTATGTGCCAGCACTCTGTTTTATAGATCATGGGCATGTTAGCGCCTTGTTTTTTGCATCGTGGCGATTTTTTTGCCTGCCGTTCTACGCCTAAATAATTTTTTTTCTCATTTGCAGTGTCATCATCATCATGATTTGTTGCTAATTAAATTAACTTAACAAACCTGATGATTTCTTTTTAATAGTTTTTTTATTAATAATATCTCTTTGAAATGTATTGAACGTTGTTTTTAACGTGGAATATTTTTTATTTCTGCAGACGATGAGGGCGGATGCGTGAAGCAACTGTCGACAAAAACGAGAAAATCATCACAATCCGACCTGTACATGAGATTAGGCTTACTCCTGGGTTCCGGACACCTTCGAACAGCCTCAGTGGACACAACAGACCTACCCAGCCCCAACAGACCGCCGTCATCTGCAGGAGTACGACCGCAGGGCCGAGTAATAGATGCACGAGGCCATGATACGTCATTCAGCAGTTTGATGAGCTTCGACCAGCAGACTCTGGCCTCGACAAACACGAGCCCAGTGTCCACGCTGACGGGGACATCGAGCGAGGCGGAAGCAGTGGCTATGCGAAGTCCAATAAAGTCGAAGAGTAAGTGCAAGGCGAAAGGCAAGCGCGACTGTGATTCTGCGGGCAGTTTGGCGTCCATTTCCACGTCAATATCCGCCTCTACCTCGATGTCTATGAGCATGTCGGTCTCTGTGTCGGGTCTGTCAAACGGCAGCTCGAGTCCGCTGACATCGCGGCGGCACTCGTGTGCGCAAGACGCCGACGACACGGGAATGAAGAACCGACGTTCGTGCGCGCGGCGATCAGGTCGCGGTGGAAACGTCAAAGCGCTGGACCCAAAACTGCGCTTTCACCAGTCGGCCCAGCTGACGCTGAAGCCGCTGTTCTTCGAGGTGCCCTTGATCGAGTCGGATCCGCTGCTGAGCGGTCGTTTGTGGCTGCTGCAGGAGCTGGAGGCCGTGATCAAGGGCTCGAGCCCGGGTGTGCTGCTCTCGGGCTCGCCAGGAACCGGCAAAACTGCGCTGGTACTCGAGCTGGTGGAGCACAGCTGCTTTGGGCGGCGGCGCGAGCAAGAACTGAGGGAGGAAATCAGCGAGTACGAGACTGAGCGCACGGTACCGACGATATTTGAGGGTGTAATGAAGAAAACAACGGAGAAAATTCGACAACTCGCGTCTTACGTTGTTGCCTATCACTTTTGTCAGGCAGACAACAATAGTACGTGTCTTGTGCCCGATCTGATTCACTCGCTGGCGGCTCAGTTGTGCCAGGCACCGCAATTAATCGCTTACAGGGAGTATCTGCTGTCTGAACCGCATCTTCAGGGCTCGCTCTCGCAGCGCGAGTGCACTGTCGACCCGGATCTCGCGCTCTCCCGAGGAATTATCGAACCCATGCTCAGCCTGAGGAAGTCCGGAAGGTTGCCTGAAGTTAATATGGTGTGTACAAATTTGATTAGTGTGGTTTTAATTGGTTTTAATTGGTTTCTTTCGATGCAGGTAATTTTAATTGACGCTGTTTGCGAGGCAGAGTATCACAGGCCCGACCGGGGCGATACGATAGCGTCCTTCCTCACTCGGCATGCCCCGAACCTGCCCAGTTGGCTCAAAATTGTTTGTACAGTACGAACTCAGCTGCGGGAATGCGCCAAGCAGCTGCCCTACACGAGAATTTCGCTGGATAAAACCAGCAGCGATCCCATTAGCAGTAATATCACGAGAGATTTGTCTGATTATATTAACTACAGGCTGGCTCGAAGTCCAGCTATTCAGACAAACGTCACAGCCTCGGTGAATGGCAAGGAGTCGTCGTGCGGAGCCAATCAGACTCGTTTCGCCTCGCATTTGTTGTCGCTCGCTGGAGGAAGTTTCCTCTTTGCTAAACTCACACTTGATCTCATTGAGAGCGGCCATCTTGTGGCTAAATCGGCCAGCTACAAGGTATTATTTTGTTGTGACACTGAGAAATTGTTATGGAAGAGTATTTTTATTCATTCATTTATGTTCCAGGTTCTGCCCGTCTCGTTGGCGCAAATTTTTCAGCTGCATTTCAATCTCCGATTTCCCACTGCCACGTCCTTTGACAGGGTTCAACCACTTTTGGGAGTTTGTCTCGCCGCACTGTATCCGCTGACTCTTCCGGAAATTTTTTACTCTGTCAATTGTCTCTATACCGATCAGTTCGTTTCATGGGACGACTTTTTACAGAGATTCAAAGTGAGCATCTATTTTAAAAAAATTTAACATTTTGATACATTAATAATTATAAAATCTCATGATTGTGCTGCTACAAGGCACGATAAGTGAGTAAAAATACTACAAAAACGTATTTAATTTTTTTATTTCATGAATAAATGGAAATAGTTATTGAATTATTTATATACAAAGTACTAATAAAAATTCTCCTTCTGCAGATGCTCTCTGGTTTTCTCGTGAAACGCCTCGACGACACCTACATGTTTTTCCATCCCTCCTTCCGGGAGTGGTTGATCCGAAGAGACGAGGGAGAGTCAACAAAATTCCTGTGCGACCTGAGACTCGGTCATGCAGCAATAGCCTTCCGACTGTCGCGTCTGGAGGCTCCCCTGGAGGGTGACCGCGTGCTCGAGCTCGGTCACCACGTTCTAAAAGCCCACGTGTACCGGGGCGTGACGTGCACGTGGCCGTCACGCGACCTGCAAGCCTGGTGGATGACGTCGTCGACCGAATGCATGTCTTCGGCGCTGTGCACCCTGCGCAACATCTACAGCCCGAATGTGAAGGTTTCGCGGCTGCTTCTGCTGGCGGGAGCGTCGCCGAATCACGTGACGGAGTACCTGGGAAGTGCGCCGGTGCTGTGCATGTACGCGCACGAGGGATCTGTGGAGATGGTGTCGCTCCTGCTGGAATTTGGCGCCGACGTAGAGTTGACAAACAGCCAGGGCTGCACAGCGCTGTCTCTGGCCGCCGCGCGAGGGCACTGCGACGTGGTGCGGCGTCTCGCAGCGGCGGGAGCATCGTTGGGGCATGCAGACATGGCCGGCCAGTGTCCCCTGGTGCACGCGGCACGTCACGGGCGGCTATCAGTCGTCGGATACCTGCTGGCGTGTGACTGGGTGCTGGCACACGCGCACGAGAGTCACTCGGACACGTCGCGCGAAGAGGCAGCACAGCAGGCAGTCGTGGCCGCGGCATCCCAGGGCCACGAGGCGATCGTTGAGTACCTGCTCGACATGTCGGAGGTGATTGTCGACCGCCCGGACACGCTGATCGGTGAGACAGCGTTGACAATAGCCGCGGCGCACGGCTCCACAGCAACGGTATCAGCGCTGCTGGCTCGCGGTGCGAGTCCAGTCGCCATAAACGCGAAGGGACTGTCACCCCTGATGCTCGCGGCGCGCGAGGGTCACTGGGGAACGGCCGAGAGACTCCTGCAGAGCTCGCTCAGCAGCAGTACCGACGCAAATCTCGATGAAACGTCAATTTTACTCGAGCAACGCGACCCCATGGGCAGAACGGCGCTCATGATGGCAGCCTCCGAGGGCCATACGAATCTAATCGACATGTTTCTGGAGAAAGGTTGCGTTTTGGAGGCCGTGGACAAGGAAGGACTGACTGCGCTGGGTTGGGCGTGCGTTCGGGGCCGTGTTGCCGCGGTTCAGAGTCTTTTGGACCACGGAGCAGACATTGCGGCCAATGACAAGACTGGCAGGACTCCCCTGGACCTTGCGGCCTTCCAGGGCAACCCAAAACTCGTGCAACTGCTGCTGGAACGCGGTGCTGCGGTCGAGCACGTGGACGTGCACGGTATGCGACCGCTCGACAGGGCTATTGGCTGCAGAAATGTCCCGGTTGTGCAGTGTTTCTTGCGGCGCGGCGCGAAATTGGGACCGGCAACTTGGGCCATGGCGCAAGGCAAGCCCGATGTGCTGCTGATTCTTTTAAATAAATTACTGGAGGACGGCAACGTGCTCTATCGCAAGGGTCGTTTGAAGGAGGCGTCACACAGGTATGCCTATGCCTTGAGGAAGTTTCCCGGCACGCCGGAGCATCTGCAGGACGCTCAGAGTCAGGAGCAGAGTAATTTAGTACTGCACCTGCAGACTTTTGCACAGCTCAAGCTCAATTTCCTGCTGAATCTCAGTCGCTGCAAGCGCAAAATGAGCGTAAGTATTTTTTATCTTGATTACGCAGTTTATTTGATGAGGTAGAGCGTGAAGATGATTTTTTCTGGTGTTTCTAGGAGTGCCAGGAGGCCATTGAACTCGCCGACGAGGCTCTCAAGATCAGGCCAACGTCCTACGAGGCTCTCTATGCGCGTGCCAAGGCCAAAACTGATCTGGGAGTCGTCGAGGACGCTTTGGTAGATGTTCACGAGGCTCTGCAGATCGCTCCAGTCACGAATCGACAGGACCGCAGGGTCCTTTGTGCCCTGAAGGACGAAATTGTCTCGAGGATTGAGGGCACGGGCATGGGATGTAGCAAAAATTTTGTTGACACATCACGAAATAGGTTCAGAGCATCGGTCGATACCTTGACCGAGCTCTAAGTATTTATTTTAATTTTGTTTTTTTGGTCCACCCAAAAGCTTCCCAATGATTCCAAAGCTTCGAGAGGACGTGTATTTTTTCTTTATTACGAATTTCGAACTGACGCCGCGTTGTGACGCACTGTGTAAATTTATTTGAAGTGCAATCACGTGAATTCAAGAGCGCAGATATTTAATATATGATGAATTTATATATTTATATGTATTATATTATTAATGCTGACTGTTGCAGCAGATAAAAAACGAAAAAAAAAAAAAGAAATCAATTGTAATTGGCAATTACAGCCTATTTAGTTCAGTATTTTCCGCGAATTTTTTATTCGTCGTCGATTTTTTTAGTCAATAAGCTACGATCTTGCCAAGTTGACAATATATATATAAATTAAATATTGAAAAATATATTTGTTATTATTATATATAAAAATTACGTAATCTATGAAGAACACGATGATAAAAATATCTTTAATGGATATCGCGCATGAATAAACAGGCATTTTTATTGAACTTTATTTATATATATATTTATATATTAATTTTTGTGTCATAATATTATTTCAAGTGTTATTATGATATTTAAGGCTTCATTTAGGTGGAAAAAAATTATTTCAATACTCTGGAGCGTTGAAATATTTTTTTTTCACGGTAAAGGAGACTTTTTTTTTAGGTTTTCGTTTTTTTTTTTTTTTAATTTTAGGATGAAATTCGTGCAGTTTTTCTGCGTATTTTCCGGCTCTTAACTCGATCCCGCAAGTATATAAGAGGAAGCATTGTTTACTGGTTGACATGGGGAAATATTGCTGCTTCAGGATTTCGCCGGCTACTTCTTTGGATAGGTATCTTTGTGTTGATATCCTTGCACATAGCCAGAACCGTCGTTTACATCTCGGCGGCCGGAAATACCGCGTCCCTTGCCGCTTTCGTCGAAGCGCTGCTTGTGCGCTCCAGTGTACTTTGACGTGTCCGTCAGCCGCTCGACAATTCCCGACTCCTTGCCGGTCTGTCGAAGTGAATTTCAACATTTTTTTCGACATCAAATACCTTCAGGTAAATACTATAAAGCACTTACAGCTGCTGCAGTGCTCGAACTGACTCCCGGAGGGCCGCAATTTGCCATTTTATTCATGATTTCTGTCAGTTCTACTTTTTTTGTCTTTGCCAAGTCCTCAAGGAAAACTTTGTATTGCTCCATATTTAGCTTCATTGATCTAAATATCAGAAATTTAATTAATTATTTTTTTCAGATGGTTTCTAAAGAGTTTGAAGGATTACTTTTGTTTTTTAAAATGAATCCCGGTGTCTGTGGGTGTGATCTTTTTCCCCTCGAAGATTTTCGCCTGCTTCATCCATTTGTCGCTTTGACTCAGTGTCACCAGTTTACCGTCGCTCTTTGTATCTCCGAATTTGGAGAAGGCTTTGAATTGTGCTGAAAATGTGGCGCTATTGGTAGCACCACTTCCTGCGGAAGCTCCAGCAGCACTGGCAGTAGATTTTTGAGGAGTTTTCTTCATTGTTGGGCTCGGGGGGTCTGCGCCGTTCGGCTGGGGCTCTTCGGTCGTCGACATTTATCTGAAATCAGTACATTTACCTTTTAATATGATTTTAATTAATTTTCGACAAGGCAATCTCTTTATTTAATCACATACACGAATTGCATTTTAAAAATTTCGGTCAGATTTCGATTTTTAGGTGCACTAGATTTAAAAAAATGTAATTAAATTTAGATTTAGGTTTTCTTTTAAAAAACGAATGGTCTATTTAATTGGGATTGGATCACTTGAAATTTTGTAATTAATTTTGAAGGAAGGAAAATTGGCCAGGACAGATTTTTGACGTGTGACTTGGAATTTTGTTAAAATAAAAATGACGGTTGAATTGTTTCCCCTTCCTTCCTCGATTTGAAACAAAACACGATTGTGTACCTTGATGCGACTGTTAGGTATTGTCGGGAGATTAATATTAATTATCTTCAGCAGACTGTGGGTGAGCCGTGTAAATGTTAGTCACTCGTCTGGCTGGATCTATGTGTCTACTCTCTATACCTATTCCATTCCTAAAAATAGAAACTACGCGGTAACATCCATTAACGAAACAAACACATGAAATCATCTTAGCTATTAAGTATTGAAACAGTCAGTTTGGTATCGTAAAATAAAAATTGAAATAGAATTAGGTTTATTGATTAACTTTTGAGGTTTCCTCAATTGTTTATAATGACATGTTTTATTTTTTTATTGCGGATATAATGGTTCGATATACATTTATTAAAAGGACCAATATTTTTAAATACAAACACAATCGTCAGTAAAAAAATTAATTGAAAAAAATGAATTTTTACGTCAGCCGATAAAAGAGAAATTAATTAAACCGATTGATGTGTAGTTAATTTTTAATTACAATTATTTAACTCGGATTTTCATATATAATAATTTTATTATGTCACAGAAAATTAGTTTTTTCCCAATAGAGAATTCGTAATTAAAAAAAATTTGAAAATCAAAATGGACGACGCTATTTTTCCCGCGGTCGGCAGTTTACTGTCATGGCGTCAAAGTTGAGATCATCGGATTGCCATGGACGACCACAGGCATAAATCCAATTAATCGGTCAATTAAAAACAAGACAAGCGTTGAATTTTATACATAAAAACTTTCTGCAAGTATGTAATTTACTTTGTAAAACAAAATTTTCCATTATTACCGTGAAAAATCGCAATTATTCGACAATTTCGACACCGAGTTCGTGATCTACGTCGTGTAGACCCCGTTATGGACCGAACGTTCTTTTTGATTCTAGATCATTCGCGAGTTTTTCACAACAATTTATGTGATAAATCAAAGTTCAACCTATCAATCATTGTTTCTAAAATGTATTAAACAATCGTCCAAGTGAGTATCTAACCTAAAATCGCGAAAAATCAGTGGTCCAACATGTAAAAGTGAGCAATTGACCAACAACCAAGTATCTTGCGAGTGTTTCAACCGTTGCTGTTGGTGTTTTAACGTGCAAGTGTAATCAGTGCAGTGTTAAGTGAAGTGAAATCAATGCTAAAATACTCTCTACAAATAAACCCAAGCAGTCTGATCAACAAACCACCATACGTTTCAAAGGTAAATTTGATCTTTTTTCATGTATCAACTCAATACTCGCTGCCAACGGCTTTTCGATCACGGATTTTCCACGGTTTATCGTGCCAGAGTGTAATTAAAAACTTTACCAACCCCTACAACCCATAATAATATCACGTAGCAACAGATCTTGGTCACGGAAGCGAAATCTGGGCGAATTGCGAGGGCGCATGTGCTCTATTGATCGACAAAGACTGTGAAATGCACGAAATACACCCTAGCATAGGGCTCAAAAATCGGCCATGGCGTTTTATAGACCGTAAATAATTAAAACAGCCTCCCCAACGCGCTCTAGAATCATTTATTATTAATTTATCAGTTGTTTACGTTGTCAAACCGCACAATCAGATACTGGAGACTCTTCTCCAGCTTGGAGTTACATAGTAATATTTATTTTTCTGATAAAAACATCGAATGCAACCGCAAATTACCTTGAATTTCAAAGCACTGCTGATGGAATAATTATTTTCCAATGGATCCTGTTGCTGTCGTGATCGTTTAGTTGAGTTTTAAACAAATCTATGAATTATTCAGATGGTGTCATAGTTGCATAACACTAATAACACTCGAGCAGGTGACGCGAGAGCTGCTGGAAATGATGATGATCACACACTCAATTAAATGATGAGTTATTTCGGGTGTTTTGTCGCGAGTTTTCCGTTTATTTATCAGTTTACTTGTTAATATTTAGGGTTTTTATGATTTTTATCGAGATGTTTACCTAGATTTCGCGATGCTCTCGACAACTCGCGACTGAATCAACTGCGCTTTGGCCCCTCTCAGTACTCTCTAGCATCGCCCCCACCAACTCTATGCTATACCATGGCTACGTAGTAATACTCTGTAATGTTCAAAATACCATCATCGACGATCTGACGCTCGATTTTGTGTGCTAATCTTCAGAATTATATTTATAAAGACTGTTTGTAGTGTGTAATTATCGCGTATTCATGACCTTCAACTCGATATTTTTTATTAGACACTGCGATAGACACTCTGCAGATAATTTATTGTGAACTTGTGCCTTCCACAAGTTGTTATTCACATTGTTCGCGGGCTATAAGATAAATTAGTCGTTGTCTTTAGGCTTTTTAAAAAGTTATTGAGGGTTTTATTGAGTGGACAGTTGTTAGATTAATGTAAAAAAAATTTTTTAACTAAATTATGAACTTGTTTTTCGGTTTCTGAGCTTTTTTACGATATTTTATGATTTTTTTTTTTTTTCAAATGAAAATGCAGTTGCAAAAATGGTCAAAATGTGATGGTAAACAATTTTTTTTTTTCTTTTTTCTCACTACCTTTCGTGGCTATATTAATATTAAAACGTTGCATTTGTTTATTTGCTTTATTTTGAGAGGTATTTTGCGTCAAGTTTTGATATTATTATTAATTAATAGGTCGAGAACATCGAAATCGATGTAGTTGAAAATTTTCAAAATTTATAGATGACCTCTGAAACTAATATTTTAAACTGAAATTTAATTTTAGAAAACAATTGTTATTGCAAAGACAGAAGAAAAATTTTTTCTACAATTTTGAGCATTTTTGCTGATATTTTTTAAAAAGTTAAATTTTTTCGAAGGCTTGTAGCACATGATAAACGATGATTTCTTGATACAAGACTCAAAAATCAAAAATAGTCAATTTTTGCGCCACCCTAGCGTAAAATGCCCCATTTTTTGCCATTTTTATACACGTATCACACAATATACTATTTTTTTAATTAAATTAGAAACTTCTTCTATGGTTTATGATTTTTTTTTGATGAAAATTTACTTGAGAAATATTTTTAAGATTTAGTTCAAATTTTTTGTTTTTGTTTGAAATTAATTATCTTATCTAATTTATCTTTTATCTCAAGTGTATATCAAATAAATCAGTTCTATTTCTATATGTTTATCGCGATGAAAAACAAATTCAATTGCTTGATATCCATGAATTTATCTCTCGCCTTGTAGATGTAATAAACATACTGTAATAAAGCAGGTCAGCATGTAATAAACATGCTGACCTGCATATATTCAACAGTTGTAGAAGGTTGTCAAATTTAAGAAAAGAAAATCATGTCTATAGCCTCACTTATATAGTGCCGATAATATAGCCCACATAAAATCTTTAATTAAATTATATAAAACTTTCTAGGACGGAAAAAACAGTAGGATTTTACCGGGTTTTATAAGGGGTGGAGTCAATCAATAGTCAGACGGTCATTTCTCCATTTTATTTTCAAGTCAAGAATTAATTTTTCGTCATGGCGGCAGTAAATACCCTATTTTCTCTATACGACGAAAAATAGTATGTTTACCTCGGGATGCAAAAGAGGTTATTTTGACCGTGAATTCTTGCGTGAAATGTAAACTTTTCACGGTCGAAATGACCTCTTTTGCTCCCTTGGTGAACAATGTACTATTTTCATGTATTTTATTTTATATAAAAATTTAAATGCACCATTTATCGCACGAAAATAGGAAAGTTTCGATCTTGTTGACAGTCATGATAACAGTGATATCAGCTTAGCCCACTCTGAAATGCAGATATTTATCAAGTGTATGCCTTCCCTCCGTCTAACTTGATTATATACACTGATATGGAATATACTTGTTGCTCGAACATGCAATTCCTCTCGTAAATCGCTCTCCTCGGTAAATTGACATTACACACAGGTGGTGGGTCAATGTCGTTATTGATTATCAATTTTACCCCTATAATTTTTTACCCTACTCGACCTCTTTCGTAGGGAGGACGCAAATGGATTACTAATGAAAAATTCCATCAAGGTCGATCCTATAATAATCTAAAAAAAAAAAAAATCCAATATTGACAAAAAATTCAATTATATTTCATTTATCACATTTTTATATTTTATTCTCGACTAAAACCCTTAAACCCTTGGAAATCATGAAAAATATTTGCAATATTAGTAAAAAATTATTTTTAATCAATAAAAATAAAAAAATTATAAAGATGAAACTTCGGTAGAAATTTTTTTTATCGACGGCCAGGCCAAGTCGGTAAAAACGAGAGTTCGTGTGATCGTCGGTAATGTAGGTCTCTTTTGTAGGTACCGGGATTGTCAGAGATTCTCAACTTGTTACTCTAAACCTTTTTATTGTGTTGATTGATATATATATTTTTTTAATCTTCGATAAGGTGGAGTTGTAATGTGAAAAGTAGAATGGAAGAATTGAAATAATGACTTTCTCACGTGTACGCCACGTGATTGCTCGTTGATTTGATTGTAACTGATACCACCTGTTACAAAGCATTTAAACACGAAACAATGTACGAGTCATCGTGCATTAGTCAGACTGTTGCTCATAACAGTGATCGATTACGGGCAGTCAGAGATATGGAAAGGCCACGTGGTAGAGGCCTGACACCCTGCATCACTCTCTTTCTATAATTTCTCTCGCGCTCTCTCGCTTTCTCACGTTAGTGCAGTTGTCTTGTGCACGCGATAGTGCGCATTATAACTGAATGCGCCCGGCGCTGATTCGTCTATATAAGCCCCGCGTATATATATAGTCTCGTGTTACGTCTGGCCCGTTGAGAGAAACGACAACACGACACCACCGTGCTCACATGCTCGCACTGTGTGATATGCATTTAATTTCCGTGCGCAATAAAATAAAAATACATCCTCTCTATAATGTTTATATTATTTTTTATTTAAAAAATGAAAAAAAAAATTTTATTTTGTCATATTTTAGGTAAGTATGTAATAATTTTATCTAACGAAATTTAGGCTGGGAAAAGATGGAAAAATTTTTTTTTTCTTTTTTGAATTAAATATCTAGTATTTTTTTTTAATGAAGTTTTTTGAAGGAAAATATTTTTTTGAGGTTGGAAAAAAATGAAAAAAAAAAGTTTTTTATCATTTTCGGGAATTTTTTGAGAAAATTTTTTTTTTTGGGGGGTTGCAAAAAGATCAAAAAAATTTTTTTTTTTCATTTTTGAGTTGAATAATATTTGTTTTAATGAAATTTTTTGAGGAAACAAATTTTTTTGACGTTGAAAAAAGATGAAAAAAAATTTTCTTTAATAATGTTTCAAAGAAATATAGTAAGTTTTTGAATGAATTAAAATTTTAACTTTAGATCAAGTTCGGTTGATGTATTTTATTGATTTCGAGTGACTCTGGTTATAGTATAAGGCGCTTCAAATTCCACGAGGAAGCCAATAAAATTCAGATCGGTTGATTTTTTTGTTATTGTTATTTTTGTGTTTTACAAATGACCAATGATGCATATATCAACTGTATATAATAGCCAATGTAAATTTTTACAAGACGCTTAAAATGGGAGTTTGAGTTGAACAATTAGTAAAAGAAATTAGTTATGGTGTGTCTCGCGAGTATTAGGAGAATCTAAACGTGAAATGTAGGCTCCATTAATAAAGGAATCCCATTCATAAACACCTTAAGAGTCATAAATCTCTTGGTCCATCACCGCGCCTCCGGAACTTGCCTTTTTCTCCCCAAAAATTCCAGCGTTCGTAATAATACGACAGCCCATCAACACAGTAGTATACTTCTGATGGCCTCTCAGTTACAAACACAAAAAAAACCAACAAAAAAAAAGAACAATGAGATCAAAGTTAAAAAAGAACGAAAAACTTGGAGCAAAATACACAACACAACATTGCGTATACACACACTCATTGTGTATTATTATATACCATCAAAGGAAAAAATATTACCTTTCAAATGTATAGAGTTTTATCGTATTCTAAAAAAAAAAAATAATAAAAAACTCGTGTCACAATATTTAGATAAGTTGGAAAATTTTTTTTTTTTTTTCAAAAATCGATGAAATTAAATAAAATATAAAATTGCACCCCTGATGATTTTTGATCTGATGGTGTGTATAGTTGCAATAATTTTTATTCTCACCCTGTTAAGTCGCGATACAAAAGAAAAGGACGAGAGCGCGAAACAAAAGGGCGAGCGAGGAGGATAAGCGAATACACATGCAATATACAGGCTTGAATGTATGTACAGAAGGGGGCGGGAGGGGGTGTGGAGGGGAGAGCGACATTCCAGAAGGCGGCGGCGGTGGTTCTCGTGGGAAACCAAAAGAGCGAGAGAGTCGAAAGAGAGAAAGGATCGAATCTCTCTTGTGCTTAAATATATGTGTGTGATGTATATGCGTTCAGAGAGAGAGAGAGAGAGAGAGAGAGAGGTCTCTTTCGTTATATTTTGCCGTTGACGGGCGCTTGGAGTTTTGGCCGAGTGGCGGCGCCAGGCTGCGCCAATCTAACCTCAAAAATCTGATTCGCCGCGTCAGAGATATTGATAAAATGCGTTTATGCTTGGCCTGACAATTTTTTTAAAACAATTTTATCTTGTATATATGTGTGTGATGTCGTGCGTGCATTCAAATATGCATTTCCTCACACAACACACGGCTTTACGACTTTCACGCCGCGAGATTCTACAATTAATCCGACACGTCATTAGCCACGGTTACGAACGCGTGACGCATTTGTGCGTACGACCATGGGAGACGTTGTTTTTTTTGTTTTTTTGCTTTTTTTTTTAGTTTTCTTTATAGCTTCTATCTTCTTCCTGTGCTAGCGCTGCGAAACATGCGCTTCACATGATGTGATGCTTCTTTGCACGTCAATCTCCCGAAGGCACTATGCACGCGGCTACCATCAGCGCGAGTACTTCGCACTAATATGCCACTCCTTTTACCTTCATTTATTCACCTTTTTATATTTTATCAATCAATCATATTTTTTAATATTTAAAAGTATTTTTTAACTGGGAAAAGTAGAATTTTTTACAGACATAACCTTTAGAAATTTCGGTCGTTTCGTAAAATTTTTTTAAGTTGTGATGATAATTCATTAAATATAATTTTTCGACTCAATTTTTTAGATAATTTTGAAATTTTTTATTTTTCAAAATATCTTAAAAACTACGTGAAATTCGTAAAAAATGTATTCTACATTTTTTTTTTATAAAAAATTTAATCTTTAATAATTTATTTTTCATGTTATTTTTCATTATATCTCTTATAGTTATCGAGTTATCGCTTGAAAAAGATGAAAAAAATTATGAAAATTGCGTAATTTGAATTTTAAAATTTAAACAAAATATTAAAAAAACAATCTATATTTGCAGTTGTCATTTTAAATTATTTTTTTGATGAATAAATATAATTATTATAAAAATTTTGGCACACACATTAAGTCGTGCTTATTTAATAAATATGTCTGATGTTGGTGAATATATATATGGGGAAAAAAAATTTTTTTTTGTTGTATTTAGTGGAGTGTGATGAAGTCAAATCTTTTCTCGGATCTACAAGACGCGTTGAAGCGTTTCAGAAACCCATCAAACTTGATTATTTGCCTGTTTGAGCACGAACGTGTATATATAACACAAATTATCATAATTTCTCGAGCATGCATGGGTATATATGACATCTTTGAAATATATATATCGACATATTATCATCACAAACCTAGATATAGAATATTAATAAAATAAATTATCGAATTTTTTTGGCAGAAATATTAGCATAGGCGCATGTGGAGAGAAAAAAATTTTTTTTTTCTTTGCCGTGCGGGTTACAAACAACCGAATTATTAGCTGTATCATGATTTTTGGAGTCATGTTTGCGAGGTTATTTCCTCTATAGACCTCGCATCAGAGAGAGGGATCATGATGATCTTACGCGCGCGGCGACGGCGGCCGGCGGGCGGCCGTGTGCGCGTCTTTTCTGTGTAAAGTGAAAGGGAGATGAACGAGCAAAGGACGAGAAGGAAAAAGGGGGCGGGGGAGTAGGAGGCACACGAGATGGCAAACGCCAAAGCACCAGGTGAACGAGTGAGAGAGAACAAGGTGGAGAGTTAATTGAATCCGAGCAGCGTATAAGTGGAATAGCCTATTCCTTCAGCTCTCTGCATTCTTCCTCTTCTTCTTCCTTTTTTTCTTGCATATATATATACAGATATATATGCCCTTACACACTATACCCGACTACCCTGCTGCCAGCTCCCTCATCGCGTCGTCGTCGCGCGGCTGCACCTCAAGGGCTAGGAGTCAATGCGGACGACGCGCGCCACAGCATTATTCCTTTGTCTCTGCAGCCGTTATTTTGGCTAAAACAAATTTTTTTTTCCACCCTTTTCGAACTCTTTTTTAAGGTTGTAATGGTGTATGGAGATTTTTACGCATTTTCAAGCGAAATTTGAATATTTTTTACTTCAAAGTAGAATAAACTATTGTTAAAGTATTTATTAGAGTGAAAAAAAAATTTTTTTTGGGCAAATTTTCTTCAATCGCGGATTTTTTTTACATTATAATTTGATATAAATTTTCATCCCTTTCATTTAAAATATCTCGAACTTCCTTCACTGCTTTATTATTGATAAAAGTACAGCATATAGTTATTTTTTTATCAACTATTATAGATGTGAGAAGTATTTTTTTATAATTTAAAGCACTAATTTTCAGGTTGAGAGTCTATATATATTTTTTCTCAAGTTAAAAAATTTATTTCTCCAAAACTACTGCGAGCAAAAAATTCTTAAATTTATTACAGGGTAAATGTAAATGTTGCTAGGAATTATTCTGTAAATTTTCGATTAATTTTTATAGGTATTTTGACCTCACGCCACTACAACCTTAAATTAAATCAGTTAGATTGGATTAACCATCGAAACAGTGAATCTCACTGCGCGCGAAACAGTGAAACATGTTCATACACTGTTTTATCCAGTAGAAATTAATATTGTAGCAGGTGTAATTTACTGTTTTAGCTATAGCGACATGTAAAATTTTGTCGTTCCAATTCTGTATCAATGAGGTTGTTCCAAGTGTAATATGCAGCGTTTATCGAATAATTGATGGAGCGATGACCCTTAAAAAATATTAGCTTTCGAAAAAAAATTTGAATAAAAATTTTAGGAAATTAAATGCTCGATCTATAAAATTTACAATGACTAATTTTTCATTTAGTCTAACGGTTTCCTATACAGATATAATTGACAATACAGCCAGCGATGAATGACTTGGACGTTTGGAGTGGTATATACTTAATTGAAAAAATCTTGATCTCACCAAAAAAATAAAGTCCAAACAAAAATGTTAGGAAATTTAATAAAAAAATAGAAAATTTTTGTCTAAAGGTATAATAAATTAGAAAATACAAGACTAAAGGCACAAGCGTGAGGAATGACACAAATTTTGTTTTATTTTGACTTATATACAAACTTTCACACTTGTTTTTATTACGACTTTATATCAACAAGTATAATCACGTTTTTAGCGCTATTTACCGACAAAAATCGCTAGTTATATCCATAAAAAATTTTTAAAACCATTAATTATTTTTTTGTAATTAATTAATAAACGATATTTCACGTTTAAGGATTTTTTTCTCAAAGTATAGTCCGACTGCTACACCAACATACGATGGATTTATCAATGTTAATCACATTTTTCACAAAATTTTTAATATTAATCTAATTAAAACAACTTTTTATTATTTATCGTAAGAATATAAATAAAAGGTCAGGTTTGTGTTGTTTTTTTTTTTATCACTAATTTGACTATATAGTTCTGAAACAGCGGGACTATACTTTCTTTTAATATAATGTGCAGAAATTGAATTTTATTTTACGTTTTTTTTTTTTTTCTTTAGGGGGTGACTGATTAGGGTTTTTCTTGAGAGGGTTGTGGGGCGTATTTTTGTGTTGTATATATTTGTTAAGTCAAAAATAGCCAGAGTTTTTTGTCTCGATATCCCTCGCGAGCTGATGCTGGGATCCTGTATATACCCAGATAATCGAGACGACGTAAGACACAGAGAGATATCGGGAGGAGAGGGGGAGTATACGTGTATATATAGACGAATATAAGGGACGTGTGTGAGCGTATATAACTGCAAAACCAGTTCGCTTGGTGAGTAAACAAAAAACGAGAAGAACCGACGGCGCACACACTCTCTGCAATATCCCGGCGGTTCGCTCATGCTCGTCGTCGTCGACGTCGTCCTCGTCGTCGTATATGTATTTTAACTGTATATATGTGTGTATATGCAGCTCTAAAGAGTGCTGCAGAGACGTTTTTCACGATATGTCGAGCGCGAGCAATGCTTTATTGTCAATTCAACATTCACTGAGTGCGCAGAGCATCAGAGGCGATGCGCGCTCGCGACTACGCGCGCATTTTGTTGGACTGAAAAAAAATTTTATCTCAGTCCTTGCGGCTTATTCAACCGGTCAAATAATGGGAAAAACCATTTCAAATCGTTTCACACTCATTATTATATATTGGGTGAAATTATTTAAGTTTTTGTTTTTTTTTTTTTATATATATACTTATCGACCATAGAATTTTAAGATTATCCCGTGAGAACTCATTACTCGACTCAAGTATGTAACGACACTGGGTATGACACGCAATAAAATGTCGCGGTTAGCCTCCATCACAATTTTATACTCTCTCTCTGGGCGACGATTAAATGTTTTTTTTTTTTTTCTACACGTATACACATCACTTGTATATGTGTATTTGATGATGAGAGCGCGCGGTATTAAAGCGTTTCACACACAATAATAATGTTGAAATGAAAAAAGGGAAGAATTTTTTTCAACTCAAAAAAAATAATGAGAAGTAATGACGACGATACTTGCGCGAACAAAGTGGAGAAAGCAAAAGTGTGCGATAAAAAATTAAAATTAAAAATAAAAAAAAACAGACCTACAAAATTTTTATAGCCGTGAAATACCGGAAATTCGATCCGGGTACTATGCGGCTCGTCGCGTCATCGCATCGCGAGAAACCAAAACTCGTGATGCCGACAGACGTATATATTATAGATAAAAAAAAAAAAACGAAATAAATCTTAATTTGATAAGAGCACAATTTAGAAAAAAAAAAAGACCGTGAGAATATTGATTTTAACAAGTGAAATAATTCATCTCGTGTGAGGCGATTAATGGTAGATTGGTGCGGATTAGTGGATAAATACTGGCGAGGTGTTGGAAACGGGCGTCCTCCCCCTAATTGACAAATTGGAATCTTATTAGAAGCTCGTGATGTGCCGTAGGGGCCCTCGCGCTTCACCTTCTCGTCGTGTCGAGGCGACAGAAACGGGGAGTCGAGTGGTGTGTGTGTGTGGAGGGGCAGTAGAATGACGGTGGGCCCGGGGACTTAAACTGCATGTACGCGGTGTGTGTGAGGTGGCAATGGAGGGGTTATAATACGAGGATGCCCGACACTAACAGGTTGTAGAGTGCGGCCGGGCTACCACGAGGATCGCGCGGCGCGGGTCCTGCCGGCGTGCCGGTCAGCGAGTGAATGCCACCCAGGAAGCGTTCGCGCGTGCGCGCGCTGTGTGGCCTCGACGCAGCTCGGCGAGCGGACCGGCCCGAGCGCACCCGAGTGCTGCCGAACGGGACGTGTGCGGGCCCACCCGGTAGAGCGCGCGCGTGCCGCGTCCTGTGTGGTCGCCTTTGAGCTGCGATGCCAACGTTGGCGTCGCTGCTAGCTGCTGCTACTCCATACTCTTTCTTCTTCGCGCATTCCTTTTCTTCCTCGCTCTTTTCACTCTATCTTTCGTACTCTTGCCACGACCACGTGCTAACTTACGAGCCACCGATCGCCTCAATCCTTTTCTCTCTGAGTCCTTTCTTTGTCTCGCTGCTGTTCAATTTATTTCATTTTTTCCCCCTTTTTTTCAATACATCAAGTATTATATATAAATATACAGTAAAGCTTATTCGAAGTTTTTTTTTTCTTTCTCCTGATATTTATGTATTTCGTCAATTTTTTTCATCATCAGTGTTGTGTGTGTGTGTGTTTATACACGGAGTTATATAGAGGATGGTAATATATGTAAAGAGTGTGAGTGTGCGAAACGAGGGTCGCGCGATGATTGGCCCGGCCTATAAACTGTATTTTCGCGTGTAAAATGTAAATGGCTTCTCGTGCCTTGAAGTTCAAAGAGCCGCCAGTTGTTAAAGAGCCTTCTATATACTCGATTTCTCGTTGAAACGTAATTTCCTGTCTGTTCTTTATATCTTTGACGTTGGGTCTTTTCACACATGAGCAAAAACCATCATCATCATACTCGCGCGCGCGCGTGAGTACTTGTTGAATATATGTATCACACACTCTGACAATACTCTTTTTTTTACGTGGCTTTGTATGAATGTGTGAGAGACATAACCTCAAAAGCTTTTGTCGCCCATTCTCACCCACAGAGGTTGAATCTATTTTACTTATATATTTCAAACCTTTTCTAGGACCTTTCACAATATTTGGACCGGGCGCGTCCTCTGCGATGAGATGATGAGAACAGACGCAGCCGCCGCCGCCGCCACCGCCGTCGGATCCAAAGGCACTTTTTGGTTTGGATGCGAGAGATCTACACACGGTGATGGATGGTAGGTAAGTCGCTCTTCTTCTTCTTCTTCTTCTTCTGTATGTACATTTAACGTGTCCAGGGACGTCGGTTAGTGGGCTAGACACGTCATGGGCAAACTAGAGGCCCCCGGCGAGGCCCTCAGGCTCATAGATGCCGACAATTGCGATTGAATTAGTTGGCAGCACGAATATTAGGCGCTTAGCATGCGAATATCGCGCAACACACGGCACTTGTGCCCATAGTATAGTGCCCGCTAAAGAGCCATACCTGGCGCGCGATGTTGGTGCCCGCGAGTTCTCTCTGGGCCCATTCCACTGCGTGTTTCGTGCAGGTATATAAATTCTGGTGCTATTATTGGGGTTTGTGCCTTCTCACAGGGAGGGCCCCTTATGTCGGCATCTTTGAGGCTGTCTTTGAGGGGCCCAGCGTCTCTTTCTTTCTTACTTTTGGCCAGTTTTACCTGCCTCTGTTCCTCCTCTGTGCGCTCTGCTCTGCCTCAGCTCCTGCTGCTGCTCCTGGCCACGCTGTTTTCGCTCGTTCTTCGGCCGCGCTCTCTTCTTCCGCTTGTCTTCTTTCTTTTAAGACATCACCCAATGCCGCTGCTGCTGCTGCTGCTCGCTCGCTTGTTTGTTTTCCCTCGCGCGCTTGCTAAATGCACCTCAAATTACGTGACCCAATGATAAATATTTGAGCCATCCATTATGCTCTCTCTCGTCGTGAGATGTCGAGATGACTATCCAATCTTTGTATTGTATATAGTGTGTCTGATGGCAATTATTGCCATCGTCAGCGCAGCTTTATATATATTTTGTTGGAGAGGATATGCGTGTGTATGTGTGCAGGGATATAGATTGAAGGCAGACTTTTGCTGGATCGGGTTTCCTCTGCTGCTGGCCCTCATGTGCCATCTTACTTTCATCAACTGCAGATCGCGCGCGCAGCCACAGTCTCTCGGCCTTCTCTGGATTATCATTTTTATCACACTCCAGTGGGCTGTGCATTCCTGTCAGATTATTCTTATTATTTATTGAGCTTTTTTTTCTGACAAGAAAAATTATATTGCGGCATGCTGAGAGAGGGGGTGTGCTCACCTTTCAACTTTGTATCAGCTCGCTGTTTTAGTATAAATATCGTTTTTCATTCATTCTTATACTTTTTTTATTTATATTTATATTTTTTTATTTATATCTGACTTTGTAATAAGTGATGAAAATTTTTTTTTAAGATTTTGAGCAGTTTGACAGGTGAAAAAAATTTTTTAGAACGGGAATTATTTTTTTTTTTTCTATAAAAATCTTTGATTTTTGGGTTTAGAAAGAAATATTCTGATTGAAAATTTTTTCTTTAATTAATTTTGAACACTTTTACAAGTGGAAAAAAATTTTTTAGGAGAGGGAGAGGAATTTTTCGGAGGGAGATTTGTTTGTTTGTTTGTTTGTTTTTTTTTTCATAAAAATTTTTGATTTGTGGATCGAGGAAAAGATATTAATTGAAAATTGATTTTACGAGATATTTAATTTTATAAATACTTATTTGAGTTTTTTAACGATTTTTTTTATGGCAAATCATATTTTTTGATTCATAAAAAAAAAATTTTTAACTGAATTTTGACTTGTTATATTTCTTTTTTAGATATATATTTGTGATATTTCATAATTTTTAAAATGTTTTAATGAGAATTTAATGTTACAAATGGAATTTGGATTTTTTTTAAATGTATTAATTTTTTTTATTCAAGAAAAATATTCTTAAAAATGAAATTTTTAACTTATTATCTTTAGTTTCCGGATGTATTTATGTTATTTCATAATTTAAATTCACGAGTGTGTAAAACCTGGTCGTATTTATCTGTCATCCGTAGGATTAGTTCCGTTTCTCGAGTATTTTACTTTTATTCTGAGTATTTTGGTGACTTATAACTGCAGTAGAATACGTGCCAAATTTCAAATTTCCCTGGCAAATACCCCTGGGGAGATTATAAAGGACTATAGTGTGACCGTATTATTCTTCAATGGCTGACATTTTTCTTGAGCTTCACGATTCCGGTGGATTATCTTACTAGACAAATAATCTATCTCAAAAGTGTTTTAAATCGCATAAGTAGATGAAAAAAAAAAAACCTAAAAATCAACTTTGAAAATGGATATTAAATTTTTTTTCTAAATTTCCAATTAAATAACAAAAAATTCATTTAGCAATATTCAACTTTTTTTTCTTCTACATATATTAATACTTAATTGCTGACGATAAATTACTTAGTTATTGCTTATTGCAGATTATAACAAGCTCATCATCAGAAAGATGATTTTTAAATGCATGCAATTTCCATTTGAGAAGCCATCAAGTCACATCTCATATATATAACACATATATTGAGAAGTAATCAGTTGAGATATACATGAATTACACTTTTCCTCTTTTCATTTTATGTTCGACATTTTAAACATTGTATCTTTTACCGGCCTATAATTGAACATTGGTAACATTTGCATATTACGTACGCTCAAATGTCCATTCACGACCACACCGCGCCATTATATGCGACCATCGAAGAATCGATTCACAGAGTGTTTATCGATTCTTGCTCGCATCTCATTATCATTCGCCTCAATATACTGTATATAAGCGCGCGCACATTCATTTCAACATTAAGTGCCTCATGTATGCACATACATACATGAAAATATATATTCAAAC
This sequence comes from Macrocentrus cingulum, assembly GCA_002156465.1. Classification (NCBI taxonomy): domain Eukaryota; kingdom Metazoa; phylum Arthropoda; class Insecta; order Hymenoptera; family Braconidae; genus Macrocentrus; species Macrocentrus cingulum. The sequence goes on from MVJL01010566.1 coordinate 58,626, forward strand.
TTAATTTTTCACATTTTCCGGGCCGCCAAATTATCCTAAAGTATCATGATATACCTTATCACGCGGTTCCGTTGCATCCTCATGCTCTTATCATTTTTTTTACGCTGCATTATCGATCGTTAAACCCCTCACCGTATTATATAACCAATATAATATCGTTATACACGGCACATCACAAAGTGGAACTAAATCTATTATTGGATATATACCGTGAGCCTTTCAACTGGGCTGGGCTCTACTGTCACCATCAGACCTTGTTTCTATGGCAATCCGTCCGTAACTCTATAATCATAATTTAAATCTATTCAATATTTTTTTTTTTGAAAAAAAATTTTTTTTTTGAAAATATTTTATTTTTTCGTTTGAAATTTATTTATTTTTTTCATAAATAAAATTCATTTTTATCAGTCTTATCAACATGAAAAAATAGCAAAAAAAATTTTTTTTCTTTAAAAAATTTTTTTTCGTGAAAATATTTTATTTTAACTCTTGCAGTAGTTTTTTTTATCATAAAAATAGTTGCGATTAGTTGTATCAAATTAAAAAAACATCAAAAAATATGTTTTCTCTATGAAAAAAAAATTTTTTTATTAATTATTAATTACGTTTATGATTAGATATATCTTTATCTAAAAAAAAAAAAATAATTTCAGCAAAAATTGATAAAAAAAATTCAATGTGCGGTTTCGCTTTTTAAGTTTTTTTTTTTTTATCGATAAAGAACACAAAGGAATTATTTGAAAAATTCTCCATTAGTGAATTAAATTGTCAGTTGAGTGCATTGATAATGTTGAAATCATGATACAAAGTGCTGAAACGAATTTGACGCCTAAAATCGATTTTATCAAAGTGAGTAGTCGACAATGGCCCAGTCATCGGCCACATAACTTGACAGCAGTCGTGCATCAGGGTTGATAACGTTATCTGTATCATATCAGAGAATTGATGAAAAAGAGTAGTAAGTGTGGGCACGAAAAGTTATTCGGATGTGTGTTGTCGAAAGGCATCAAAAGATCTCAGAGCGGAGTGGGATTGACAAAGAAAAAAAATTCTCGGATCATTGTAGAATCACGCTCTACAACACTCTATCAGTCGTCGAACGTCTGTCGAAGGTGAAACCGTCACGGTCAATTGCGCTCGCGCGACGGCGCGCGCACTCGTGTGAGAAGGGGGTTGGTGCGCGCAAGATTAAACTCGCAGAAGAGGGCCCAAGGGGCCTGATGAGGTCAGTCGCACGTACACATTAGCCAGGCGCGATTTTCCCATCCAATCACGAAAAATTTATCATCCAAATTTGCTCTGCTGTCAAAAAGCCCACATAACGGGACAGAAAGCACGCACTTTGCGCTATATATATTTGGGTGAGAAAAAGGGGGGAGTGGATGGGAGAGGGTCGTGAAGTTGGCGAGCTTTCCTCCTCACACCTGACGTGCTCGTTTGGCGGATCGCCACGCCCACGGCCAATCGACGCGCGCCCTCAGGCGTGACGTCAGCGGTCCTATCGAGCAGAGTGGGGTCGCGGAGGGACTGGTCGCGGCCGCGGGGGCCACGCGGTGGCTCAAAGTGGGGGCGCTAGGCCCAGCCAACTGTGTGCCTGTGCGCGCTAGTTCCAACGTGTTGGTACGTGCATTTCCCACCACTGATGCCTGAGGAAAACGTCAGAATTCTTGACCGATGAAGCGCGTGCATGTCTCGCTGCAAAATCTTTGCCTTTCCTAGTCACTCGTGTCTCATCGTCCTCCACATTTTATTCATTTCTTTTTACGTGTGATCAATAAATATAAAAGTGATGCCAGGAATAACAAATCAAAGTGCTATTGCAAGTGTTTGTGTTATTTTTAAATAAGTGCGTGCTGGATATCTTAAAAAAATATATATATAAAATCAGGAAAAAAAGTGCAGTTTAGTTTTGATACTGGGGCTGTGATGCCCTGGCAATGGTTATTAGTCGTGAGTGAGGCTCGCGAGGCTGGTGGTCATCGTCGCATCATTCAGGTGTACTTGAGCACCAAGAATTGGGCCCACTCGACGGTCCGGCCATCAGTGGTCAGCGCACCATCAATTGCCACGTGATGGTGAAGCTTAGAGGCTCGACGCAGCCAGTCTCGTATCTGCGTCACACCGGTCACCATCATTATCATACTCGGCAATCATCGCCACCGCCAAGGATATTACTCATTACCCTGCTGACTCTGTGCCTGCCGGCTTTGCAGAGCCCCGGGGCCCTGGCGTGTGGCCCCGGTCGAGGTGGTGGCCGCAGGCCCATTTTGAGAAAACTCACGCCTCTAGTGTTCAAACAACATGTGCCAAATGTCAGTGAAAATACTTTGCCAGCCAGTGGCTTAGCTGAGGGACGTGTTTCCAGACATGACTCGAGGTTCAGAGATCTTGTGCCCAACTACAACGATGATATTATCTTCAAGGATGAAGAGGGCACTGGAGCTGATAGGCTTATGACACAGGTGAGAGCCTGATGCACTTTTTACGCTACTGACAAATATCTCACCTTTCATTCAACACTTTTATCATCATCGCAGTGCCAGTGCGTGGGCACTCGCGAGCGCTTTTATCTGATGTTTATACTCTTATGCTCGTTAGTGTTTTATTCATAGTACATTTATTGCTGTTTATCCCTCACTTTGCACCTCACTTACCATATTATGTCTTGGCGCACGCTTTTGTATATTATTCCAATTTGTATAGTCGCGACAATCTTTCTGATGAATTTTTTTAATTGTAAATTATATATAGATATTTTTGAGATTTTTATTCGAGTTTTTATGGTTTGTTGGGTTCTGATTCATGCGGTGATACTTTTTTTTTTCTTCGAAAAATACGTTATTGCGGAATTTAGTGATGATTTAGAGGTTGCTCCAAAAAAAGGCATTAGGGGGTTTGGATATATTTGTTTAGAGCCTGGTTTTTAGTCTGTTGACACAGTGAGAATACAATGACAAGATTCGTATATATACAGGCAGTTTACCTTATCGCTTTTGCCCTATGTGATGCCCATCAGATATTCCATGTTTGACCGTTTTTGTTCAAATATTACCTTCTTCAGGGAGTATTTCATCGCTTCTTGGCGGTGTTTCTTTAGTGTTTCTGGCGCCAATGTCATCTATTATACGTTAATAATTATTTTTTCTTATTTATTATGCTTGGTTAAACTTTGAAATGAACTTTTTTTTTATTAATTTACAAAAATTTTGGTAAGAAATTTTTTTTTCTTAAAATTTACAATAATATAGGTGAGAAAAAAAATTTTTTCTCAATTTACATCGACAATTTCGAGGGGAAGAAAACGTTTTTCTTTAAATTTACAATAATTTAGGTTGGAAGAGAAAATTTTCTTTGGAGAACGCTTTTTTTGCGAAATTTTCGATTGTTGATGGAAAGTGTATTAGTTTTATAAATGTTTATTTTATGAGAATAAGTGAGATGAATTTTATAGTTTCACTCCTCGTGGAATTCTAGTGGTATTTCCAAGATTTCTCGCGTTCTTTCATCGTCGTCGTGGCTGACGGCATTTTAAATCGCCGGATAGCCGCGTCTTGCCGTTGAGCGGGACAAGTCAGGGGGTGGGGGAGGCAATAAAGATCTGAGAAAACAGGTGAAAGATGCTGTGCTCGCTGCGCGGCATTGCCTTGAAATCAGAGAATATATATAAAATCTCATGCTACACATCATTATTATTTTAATTGTATCACTAAATCTTTTAATATACCAATTAATTATTCAATTAACCAATTAATTAATTTTCTTGAATGTTTGAAAATTTTATTGCTTGTTATTAAATTTTTTGTTGTTTTTTTCCCACCGTTTGCATTTCGATGAAAAATTTTTTTTCCCACTTTAACTGGCTTTTAAAAATTGATTTGTAAAATTTTGGATCGAAACAATGTGAATTTTTGGGTTGAAATTTTTTTTTTTTTTTTTTGGAAATTCAATGAACAGATTTTTCCCGGTTCCATTATAGAGTATATAACAGGTTGCAAAGAGATTGAGCAAATATTGTCTCTAACCTCTGAAGGACTCCTCTCAGAGTACACATTGCATGAAAAAATATATAGAGACCATAAATATTTCCCAGAGATTGTATTTCAGGTATATGAATATTTTTAAAATATTTTTTTTTTGTCTTATTGGGTTTTTAAAAGCTTCCAGATTTTTTTTTTATACCCGTATTATAGATAAGAAAATTATTTCAATTTGTAACAAAAGATAAACTTGGGATTTTTTAATTTTTTACACAAATTGAGAAGCACCACTCGAATGAATAGTGTATTTTGTGTGTGTGAAAAAAAAATATATATACACCCAAGTGGATACTCGAATCTATAGAGCGAATGATTGACGTAAAAAGTGTGATGATGACATATAATATATTCCAAGTATATTCTTATGAATATATCGAGTTTTTCTTATGTTTAAACTACAATTAAATAAGAAAAACCCGTGTTTTAACATCTCTATAAGACAATAGAACAAAAAAAAGTTTTCCCATTGAAAAAAAAATCAAAATTACACGATTTTCAAAGTAAAAAATTTTTTTTTTCGACAGAAATGAAGATTAAAAATATTTCTATGGATTTTAAGTTGAAAAAAAACACTAGATTTCCGGCAGGACAGTCTTTTTTTTTCGTGTTCCAATTTCAACAAAAAATTCGGTTTTTTGAGAAAAATAATTTTTCAAGATTAAAATAATTGAGAGAGAAATAACTCGAAAAATACTAGAAAAAAAAATTTTTTTTCAAGACTGGATATTAAAAATAAAATTTTTGTCGTCACGCAAAACAGGCGTCGAATAGTCGATGACGTGATCAATGCTTTGTCTCACCGATAAGCCAGTGTGCGCGCGATCGATGGCTTATTTTTCATTGTATCAACGCGGGAGCGCAGGTTTTATCTCGCAACGGAGGTCTCGTGAGTAGCAGTAACAGCGTGTATCGCGTGGCGCCACGCGCGACTATCGAGTTTCCAGTGTGACGCCCTCTAAATAAGTATTGCCAGTCACTTGAGAAGCTTGCTGGGCCTGTACGACGACAACTAAACGACGATACAGTCTCCCAAGCAAACCCAAACAATCACACACACACATTAATGACCTCAAAAAAAATAATTTCCCCCTGCAAAAATGCAAAATTCCAACCAAAAATACATCTACACATAATCTAAAAAATTGAGATTGCGTGACGGAGGCGTCGAGTAGCCAGTTTTTCAGGCGAATCACTTTTGCACGGGGGGACCGCGGGTGCAGGCTCGAAACGTCGAGGTTACTTATGGCCGCCTGTCCGTGGCGTGTTACTAATGAGCCAGGGATTAGCGCGCGTTGGGGGCCCCTAACTGCGCGCAATGTACCGAGACTTGATGCACGCACACTATACTATCAATAAATCGCAAATTAAACCTAATTAACTCATTAGTCATGTTTAATCCAAGGATTTATTGCCATCACTCGCTTTAATATTGTTTTTTATTGACTCTCTAAACGCGCATCAGATTGACGAGCAATATAACCTACTCGCGCTTGATATCCCCCCTCTTTTGTCTATAGACAGCATCAGGCTTCTCTTGTTGGTCCGCGCCGCCGCTAATTAAGGTCGCCGTGGGGAGAGGCCGCTTGAGTTTTTAGGGCGAAAACGGTTTTACACTGCGTTAGCAGACAAACTCGTTACCTTGCTTCGTTTTCTTCTCTCTCTCTCTTGCTCCTCTTCTTCATCATCTGCAATTTTTTTTTTCGTCCTTTTACCATTTTTTTTTTATAGTTTTTATATATTTTTCGAACGACGAAAATTCCTCGTTGCTTGCAATATGCGCGTTGGCAAAATATATTCGCACAAATGACTAACGAGACGTGGGGGCAGTTAAAATTTCCCGCCAGCGCGATAGTATCTTGTCTCGCCGCAAGATGGAAACCACGGGGTTATAGGTCCTCCACTTGGGCATTTCTCTCGGCTGTAGCCTCGATTATATGCCAGGCAGGAGGCCGCGAGTCGACTCGCGAGATAGAGGAAGCGTGAGCGAGACGGAAAAACGTAATCTGGTTGGTTGTGCGCTTTAAATATGTGTATATGTGTGTGTATGAGGCCAGAACGGATGAAGGAAAGGGCCGAGGGCCTCGGCCGACGCCATAATGCACGGTGAGAAGTGCGCATGAGGTCAAACAGGTCAAGAGAACGTCATGGCCGACCTATCTGCTTATTCTTCCGTCTCGCGGATGCTTATTATGAATAAGCTTGCAAGCCCTTTCAATAAATTAACCGTACACATCGCCTTGTCGCTTGTTAATGCACATTATTTTTCCATGATTAATGCCATTTTCTAATAAGCAACCGCGTGATTGAATAGTTGAGGTTGGCCGCAGATTTGCAAAAAAAAAACGAGAAATTTTTATTCGTGTGGTGTTGGCGTCTTGTAAAGTGATCTTTGCGACCACTTCCTTCCTCGCCGACGGCCGGGATCCGATGACCGACAATGACCGACGTGGGAAAGAAACTGCGACTTTCTCTTGTTCTTGTTGGTGTCGACCCTCTTTTTTTGCTTCTTCTCTGCGACTATCGATCTTTTTTTGCTTCTTTTTTGTCAGTGTGTCTCTCGTGTAACGTCGTCGTCGTCGTCGTCGTAGCGGTGTGGAATAAAGCGCATATTTTCATCCTTGGCTGTATATTCTTTTCTCGTTTGTTCAAACACAATAATTCATGTGACGCCCAACGAATTTATGACTTGGGCCCACATGACAATCACTGTGTTTACTCTTGAATAAAATACATTGCTTGGCGGGTAATAAGTACATATACACAAATCATGGATAAATATAGATGAGCTTTTGCAGCTGCACCGGCCCAATTATACAATATTGTTTTTTTTTTGGATTTTCTATTATATAATCGTTCTTTTTTTAAATATACTATTAGGAATTGAGTGAAGGAAAATTCGCTTTGTTGTGAGACATTTATTTTATTTATTATTGTTATTATTTATTTGTTATACAATGTATATTTTCATGTAGGGTTTTTTACACTTTTTTCTCGTTCTTTAGAGGTACACCACCTTTTGATCTTTGCGGGTGATGATGATACTTCAAAGATTTTACCTTTGGGAGTTTACGCTGATCCAACGTTATCTCATTTATTTTATTTATTAAAGTTGCATCCACGACATTTTGGGATATTAATAAATTTCTTGTTTGGACATTCTATTGTGCATTGTGCGCTGGCTCCTTGTAATGCGTCCATTCTCAAGGATAAAAATTTTGAGATCTTATCTTTACCGGTGCTCTGGACATCAAATTTAATATACATTAAATTTTTTTTTTTTTTTTAATAAAAATTGCCTCATATTCTATTGTTCAGCAAAAAAATTACAAAATAATTTTCTTTTTTCTATAGTAAATAAAAATTTTATTGTCTCAGGGCATTTAAAAAACATTACAAAAATTTAACACATTTAAAACATCAAAATGGATATTTTTTAGAATATAAAAATTCTTAAATGATCTTATAATTTATTTTGAAACAAAAATTTCAATTTCTTTAACTGTGTCTAATCTTAAAGTGAGTACCTTATAAAATACATCAAAAATAAAATATTGAGGACATTTTAAATATATTTTTTTTTTTTGTAAATAAAAATTTATACGTCTTTGTTAAAAAAATATTTAAACAAATATTATACACAGAGATTGAACATGAATTTAGAGTAAAATTCTAAAAAGTGATGTTTTAAGTTTTTAAATTAAGGAAATAATTCAAAAACTTCGTTTAAATCTGCTTGGAAGTTTGTAAAAAATTTATTCCTATATATTTGGAATTTTCTGTAAAAAAAAATCTGGTAATTGTTGGAGAATATGATAAAAAATTGACTGGTACTTGTCAGAGAGTGCGAAAAAATTCGTCACGGATTTTCTTGCACTTGATGTATGAAGCAGCGTGTAATATATATTATTAGCTCGTACTTTAGAGGTTAGGTTCAAAGCATAATCATACAGATTTTATTAGGATATAATACAAGGATTTCCAGGGACTGAAGATGGCTGAAGTATAAATGGGAGAGGAAGCTTTTATTCAAATACATTCAATTAATTTCCATAGTGGAGAACAATGGCTTATATATACGCGCGTATAGAGCTTGTTTTGTATATTGGCTCTCGCGCTGATGCTGAGGATCGATCCTTGTTGGGGCGTAGGGTGTACGACAATGGAGGCAGGGCGCCATGCCGGCCCCGCGAGGAGAGAGAAAACCGGCAGATTCAAGGGCCACCTTGTTATATATAAATATATACATGCATCCTCTACTATAATATACCGCTGCACCATATTTCTATATACATCTGGCCCTCAAATATGCATCGTGTCGTGCATGTATACACTTTCGAGGTTATTTCTGAAGAGTAATTTTCTTACAGAGGTCATAGTCCTCGTTTTCTCGGGTTTCAAACCTTCTCATTACTCCTCAGGAGTCACACCTACCCCTTGTTAATATTTTCTACCCCTTAAAAATTTTTTTTTTTATTTTAACTAAATTTTTTATATTATGAAAATATTTGAAGAAAAAAATTTTTTTTTTTTTCAAGAGTGGAAGATATTAATTGATTTTTAATTTACATTTAAACTTACATTTCATGAAAAAAAAAAAAAAAAAAATTTTGTCAGGGTTTTTTGGTGAAATTTTTTTTTTTTTTTTTTCACCAAATTGACTAAAAAAATTTTTTTTTCTTCAGAAAATTTAATTTAAGTTAGTTCTACGAAAACTTGACTTTAGTGAGAATTTTTTAGTGCTGAATATTCAATTAGAATATATTCATTTGCGTTTGTTAGAAAATTATGAAAATTATTTATACCGTTTGTGGATTGCGATAATAATTAATGCAAAAATTGACTGCTTCGACAAGTAACACCTATACCGAGGGGTTATAAAAGTGTTATTTTCAGCTATATATCCCGACGAAGAAATAATAGGAATTCTTCCAAAAACTGCGGTATTTTTTCAAAATTGTTTAACCGTGTTGTATTAAGAGTGCAAAAGTGCTATCTATAGATATACATTCAAACACGTAAAGAGTTGTCGGGATAGCGACAGTAGAAACAGACAAAATCCCTACTTTTTTCATGGTCAGACGGGCTTTGCTTTCACCCTGCTTCATGAAGAATTTTTTTTTTTCTGAAGATTTACCGATTTGAGTATTAAAAAATTAATTTAATTCGATTAATTAACATTTCAAATCTCATATAAATTCAAATTTAATTTGAAAACAATTTTTTTTTTCAACAAATTGTAGCAAGAAAAATTTTTTTTCCATCGAAATTCCAAGTGAATTTTTTTCTTTATCAAATAAAAAAAATTAAAAAACGTTTTCTTTGAAAGATTAAATAAAAAAAAAAAAACATATTATTTATGATGTAATTAATGTGTAGGATATCGTTTGATAAAAAATGTTTTCCATTGAGAAGTATAATACTGTGAATTGTAATTATTAATGAGTATGATCAATGTTGTATTGAAAGTTCTTTCTAAAAAGCGACGGTATTTTTCGCGGCACGACCTCCCAAGTATCCAAGATATAGCATCTCGTTGCATGGTTGCGATCTCGTGAAGAATTCGCATTGGAAGCCGTGTGCGCAAAGACTATCTGTTTTTTAAGGGTAAAAACGTAGGCCCTGAGGAGATTCCATCGCGGCTTTTGTTATTTATTGTCCTAATTTAAAACATGGACGTTGAGTGCGACGTGACGGAATGCGCGCATCAGGCATCAACCTTAACTCTCTTGAGAAAGTCCGGACAAGAGAGTAACCAATGATATATATACACATATATATGTATCGAGCGATGTTGGACGCCGCGCACCGCGCGCAGTAATTAATTTAACTTCTTGCCCCGACTGTGGCGGCTGCTAATGGTTTTCTTGTATCTTTTGACGTCTCTCGTCGCCTCTCATTCGATAACATTTGGCTTTTTACCTTTCGACCTTAACCTCGTCACTCAAAAGCCCTCGTCACTCAAAAGCCCAGAAAATAAAATTAAATAATCCTCCAATTTTTACGTTTTTTTTCCTCTGCCTTACCGACAAAGCGGCTAAATGATTCTTTGGCATGTGCGTTAATTAATTATGACTAGCGTGAGCGCACACTGAGGCCTATACACCGTCTCTTTTTTTTTGCTCCAGCACCCGCAAACACCTATGCATGTAAGCCGCGCGTATATGTGCTATTTTGCCCGCGGGGCGTTAACCAGCCGGACAAACACACACACAAGGGCAATAAGAGAAAACTCGCGAGATGAAAGAGAAGCTTTCCAGCCTAAAAAACTCTCCAGGGTAAACTTGGGCATGTGCTCCACTCGTTGAGAAACCTATACGACCAATGAACTCAACTCGCCAAAGAATTTTTTTTTTCTATAGGCCTGCGCGCAACACATTCTCTTTGTCATGGCCGACAGAAAAATTACCACCTATGAATACAATACATGATGTCGATCGCCAGTTTGCCTCGACGAGGATGTATATTTTGAGGCGCTGTCTTACGCAATTGAACGAATTTATTACCATAGGTAAATTTGAATTTTTCTTTCGACTTTTCGTGATCAATAGAACACTTCAAATCATGGTAAAAACAGCTGATTTTTTTTTAATACCTCCATGGCCTTTATGACATTCTGGGAAATAAAGTAAAAAATTTTAGTAAACATTTTATTAGTTAAATAAACAGTTTGATTGATTTTTTTTTTTTTTTGAGAAAATAATCCAAACATGACTTGAAAAATTTTTTTTTTAGGATGAATTTAATTTTTTTTTTTTTCATGATTTTTATACTTTTGGAGCATAAAAAAATTTTTATCAATATTTTATTAGTTAAAAAAATTGTGTAAAATTAATTTTTTTACCGTAGAAGTGATTTAGGCAGATTTAAAATGAAAAATAATTTTTTTTTCGAATTTAATAAATTAAAAAATATTTCAATGTCTCTCGCAGGTTGAAATAACTTTTAAAAGGATATTTAATGAAGGAAATGAATTTTTCTTGGTCAATAATATACTAAAAGTCACGTTAAAAAATGTACACAAGCTAAATAATTTTTTTTTTTTCGTCTTTTATTAATTAACTAGACATTTTATTAACTAAATAAATACTTACATTGATTTTTCTACTCTAAAAGTTCTTTAGTTATGACTTTAAACAGTGAAAATTTTTTTAGGTTCAACTAAAACTAACTAATACTAAAAAACTAAAAAAAAAAAATTTTTTTTTCTTGTTTTTCACTCTGGAAATAATTTTTTAAATAATGTCTTAGCAAGGAAATAAATTGTTGCATTGTGTTTTCGGTCATTCGAGGGCATTACTGAGCGTTTTGAAGCAGATAAAAATTTTTATCTCCAGTTAAGGGCAAAAAAAAATATTTTTTTACGTGCGTGTGATTTTTCCGATGATGTTTTGAGGCATTAAAATAAATAGGAATATTGAATTAATAAATTAGAACCATTTAGCATTCTCTTTTGTAGGATATTTTGTCTTTGAATCCATAAAAATTTACTGTCACTGTTATTCACAATATTTTCACTGGCATTCACGCGAGTAATAAAAAAACGCGATGATCCTCTGACGCATCCTCCCTCGTCAGATGCTTCAGAGAGCTTGAATTTTCTCTGTTAAAATCTCCAGGCAGCACCTATATAGCTGCCAAGGTCAGGAGATAACCGATTTTATCACCCCCCGACCTTATTGCGAGAATTCATCGGGATTTTTTTATTTTTAACCTAATGATGCGTAATAAAAAAATTTTTTTCGTTATCTGTATATTCTCATGTTCAATATAATGCAATCTGAGAGTTATTTTTGAAAAATTTTATTACTCTCGGGGATGCCCTTGGTCACTGTGTCTTATGGTCACTTTAGTAGCTGGAGACAGTCGAGAAGAAATTCGGCTGTCAACGGGGGTGTCTGACAAATTTCCACACGGACAGAAAAATTATTTCCTTCCATTTGGAGCTCTCTAACCGTTTCACATATACCTAAATCCATTTTTTTTATCTTTTACAAATTATATTTTATTAACTTTTCGACACTTAATTTTTAATATCGATCATTTAATTCAGAAAAATCTGCAGAAAATGTCAGTTGAAAATTTTTTTCCATGTGTTTTCTAATATTAAAACATCTGAAAATTATCGTTAGTTATCGAAATTTGTTTTATAATAATAACGTTAGTAAAAATAATTTTTTCGTCTATTCGAATTTTTAGCAATGTCAAAAAAAATTTTTTTCTGATAATGCATTTTTTGATTCAACTGATAATTTCTGCACATTTTGGAAAAGATAAAATAAAATTATAAATCATTGTATAACATTATTGATATATTAAAAAAAGATTTTTATAAGCCATGAATAAATTTTATAAAATGTTAGTACTTATTTGACTTTAGCGTCACGCATGAGTGTCTTTAAAAATATAAAAAAAAATTAACTTATATTTTCCATAATTTAAATAGAGGTCAATTACAATAATCAGAGGTTGGATATAAAAAAAACCGGATGATTGTAATTCAATTTATAAATTCTTGTCACTTAATATATTCTCAACCATCAATTTATTCTCAAAAAATATATCAACAACATAAATATAATAACTCGCTGCTGTACCGACCGAGTAGAAAAAAATAACTAATACATACCGCGTGCATCCATATAATTTATTAATCTCTCATTTTAATTTGTGCCGGAAAGTTTTAGTTTGGTTATAGCATAATAATGGGGTGTGATACGTTGAGATTGTTTAATTTGAAGTGGAACGTGTTGCGTAGCGCAGTTTAATCGCCGTTAACGAGCGGTTATATCGCGTCGCAGATGCCGATGGCAGCACCATCGTGCCTGCTAACGAGACACTTCACCGGAAGCCGTAGGTTGTTTTTTCCTATCAGACAGTCACTTTACATGCGCATTTTTTTCTTCTCGATCACTCTCTTTCAAGGGCAAAAGGGTCAGCATTCCTTGGCAATTGGTTACGGCGAAAAAAAAAAACAATACGACACAGGGTGTATAACGGAAAATGGCGGGTGCTCTGCAGTAGTCTATGTACAACAATGCCACTAGTATTTTGTCGCACCGAAACACACCAGCTTTTTGTATTCTTCTCTCATGTGTTATGGTGTTTTCGCCTTCCGTATTTGATGCTGTCTTTCTTGTTTACGGTTGCACGACCCCCGCAGTTAACTTTTTGTCATGCCACTCTATTTTATATTTTGAAATAGCGGGCTTGAAAATAAATCCAAGCAAAACTTAACACTCTATGACTGTTGTATTATGTAGTGGAGGTGCGCAACTAATTTACACACAATTCATCTGCCAATATTTTTGAGAATATATATAGATTTCTTGTATTTTTCTTTTTACTTTTGCCGGATATATAGATTACACGCTCATGCGAAATATTCTATAAGCGTATTTGAGCGATCTTTAACACGCCATACTTTCTGTTCAGACTCGACTCTCTGTGAGCGTAGAAAATTTTTTCGACACTGTAACTAATCGTCTGACACAAATATTTCTATACCTTTATAGTATATATCTATACTGCACCTCTATATTTGGCTATGCATATATTTTGTTATGTTCTTGTTCGAATTTTCCACCCTGTGCATCCGGAATATTTTTTTTTTCCGACGGACAAGCCTCTTTATTATCGTCACTCAAACAGACCCAAGATTTTTATCACTCTTTTGTTTCCCTCCATTCACTCGCATTGGGAAAATTCATTGTTTGTCATTTAAAACATTCCCCACCTGATTATTGTGTCGGACAACAGTTTCCGTGGCTTTATATAGGGGTGATGTGTATTGAAAAATATGTGAAATATGATTTTTTAATTTTTATGCTTTGTGATGCTTGAAAAGTTGAGGTTTATGTTGTATCGTGGGAAAAATCTTTTTTCACCGGCTATGAAATCGTCGGGATATTGGTTTAGTAAATTTTTACCAACTAGACGCCTCGGTAAAACAGTTTTTGAGTGAAAATGTTTTTTTAGACGTCAGATTTTTTTAAGGTTTTTTTTTTTTTTTCTTAAAAAGAGTCATTACATAACAAATACTTTTTTTGAATTTTGAGATTTTTTTGCTCAAAAATAAATTTTTTTTAGTCAAACACTAATACGTTTTTGTATTTATAGCCATTTTTTCTATTTGGAAAAATTTTCTCGGACGTAAAACCGGTTGAAATATTTTTTTACTACAGTGTTACCAACTGGAAAAGTCGGTAAAACTGTCTTTAGTTCAAAAATTTATCTTTTTGGATTTTTTTTAACGAGAAATTCAACTTTTTCTGGCAACAAAAAATTTTTTTCGAACGTCGAAACTTCTGGATTATTGTTTTATTACAATATTATATTGGTGAGGAAGGCTGGTAATACAGTTTTTAGCTAAAAAACGCGGTTGAAAAAAATTGTTAATACTTTTCTGAACGTGTCCAATGAAAAATTCTTTTTTTTCCACTTGAAAAAAATCGTTACCAAACGCGGAACTTCCTGAACTATTGTTTTACTATAGTATTATCGGCTGAGAAGGTCGGTAAGAAAGTTTTTAGATGAAAAATATAATTAAAAAATTTTTTAAGCCCTTTTCGGACATGTCTAATGAAAAATTCAAGATTTTTTTCTCTTAAAAAAGTATTTTCCAGGCGTAAAAATCTCAAAACTATTTTTTATTATAACTGTTATTGACTTACGGAGTCGATAAAACAGATTTAAGTTGAAAACAACTTTTTTGACTGAAATATAAAAGGCTTTTTTGAACGTCTGGCTTTGTTTTGACAGTTGGAATTCTTTGAATTTCTTTTTTCATTCGGCAGGGACCGTTGGTTGGTAAACAGTCACTCTGAGAGCATCATATCTCCGGGTACTTTTGGACTCACCACCTACGCTCATATTCGAGTTAATCGTGTTCAAGTTGTGTTTTTTGCTTTGGATTTTTTTTTTATTTTTTTTTTACTAGTTTTGGTGCAGCGATGTCTCCTCTAGCAACGCATCTTGAATATTTGTCCTCGACTATTAGTTACGCGACGTGGACAAACGCGTTTAAATTATTCACGCTCGAAATTCCAGACTATATGATGATGATACGCTTGTGTGTATATACGGGGCGAGTTGTACATACATATATAGGTATATTATCCATTCATGGATTTTATTTTTTCCTCCACATGTGTGTGCATATACTTATGCCTTTTTAAAATTTATTAGTTGCAATCGCTATAAATTTTCGAAGCATTTCTTATCGTCTGGTGTAATTTACCATCAGATAGACTATAACAAATAATTTTTTTTTCTTAAACAAATTTAAATATTTTATTTATTTCAACAATTTATGGAAATAAAAAAATTTTGTTCAAAAAATTTTTTTTATTTCTGAAAAATTTAGTTTTTTTAAAAATGTTTTTTTTTTTTTTTTCAAATTTTGGAATATTTATTTTTAACGTGAATTTTCGTCTTAAAATTTTTTTTTTTTTTTTCAAATCAGATAAAAATTTTTAATGTAAAAAATTGATTTTTGCTGGGGTTAAGTATATATTTTGAATCTTTTGAATGTCAAAATATCTTCAGTTTCAAATGATTCATGTGGAAAACATTTTTAATTTGGAAAAAAAAAAATTTTTTTTCGATCATTTGAAGCAATTAGTAACATTTAAAAATTTTTTCCGTATTGTAAAAACATAGGGGATAATTTGAGTGTCTAGATCGCTATAGACGAGATTTAATATTGGTCATCATGATGTTACGATGCTCGTAAGAATTTTACAAGCGATCGTATAAGAGTGCTTGGGTTTATTGTTGCGCGGTGGTTGTTTGACCTGGCGAAAACTGTGACTTCACGAGGCTTATCTGTCTTCACGCACCTCCTACGCGCGTCTGCAGCTCGAAATCCATTCTGCTTACAATCGAGTTCCATCGGTAGAGTAGCGTCGTCGTTGCCTCTTCCCTCGCAGGCATGAACACACTAAGTGAAGCAATTGAAAAATGACTGGTGATTCATCAGAGCCTTCCCCAGCCACTCGATCACAATCGAATCACGTTATACAGTGACACATTGATCAATAAAATCCACTGGGTATACAATCGATTTGTCAACCATGCACGCGTTGCTGTACTATCGAATGCCACAACCCCGGAGGAAAATTGAAATGTTATTCACATCTTTATTTATTACACCTTAAATATCATGACATATACCTACCTGCCGCGGGTCAATAATGTTTATCGCTATTACTCAAGACGTATCAATCACAGACTGTCGTTGAAAAAAATTTTTTCGTCATTTATTTATGGTAAAAAAAAAATTTTTTTCTCGAATAATTAAATTTTTTATGGTTATAAAAATTTATTTTTAATATTTATTGAAAATTATCTCTTTTCAACATTTATTTATTGTTTATTTTTAATATCTAGATGGGTTTTTAGAATTTTTTTTACAAGTGATTGAAGAGAAAAATTTTTTTGAAGGGAAATATCGAATTTAAGTGATTTTTCAATTGTTTTTCGAAGATAACTTGGTTATTACAGTTGGGGATGAAATCCCTGACAAAAAATGTTTTATAAACTTTTTTTTATCTCGCTTAGTTTTTGAGATATTTGAAAAAATCAAAATTTTGAAAAATCAATGATATTTTGAAAATTTTGTGAGATAAAAAATTTTTTTTTTGGATGTTTTCGGTTGATAATTTAATTTTCTCTTAAAATTGTGAAATTACTCTTTCACCTTTTGTAGCTATCGAGTTATCACAAAAAAACTGAAAAAAATCACCAAAATGTCGAAATTTAAAAAATTTTCCTCTGAAAATTTGGGAAAAAATTTTTTTTTTTTACTTTTTTCAACACTAAAAACCATAAAAATCATCTATAGAAATCTATTTGAATGTTTCGAAAAAAAAAATTTTTTTTGTCTGACCAAAAACGGATTTTTCTACTACTCATTTATGATTTCAATTTCGGCATTTTTTTCAAATTTCTCGAATAATGACATAAAATAACTAAATCAAACAGCAGTTTTTTATTAATTTAAACAAATATATTTAATGTTTTATTATTAAAAAAATTTTTTTACGTTCAAAGTAAAAAATTGAAAATTTTTCATTAAAAAAAAATTTTTTTTACGTTAAAAAAATGGATTTTTATGGTTTTTTAAGTAAAAGTGAGCAGGGAGTGTGACAACATGTAGAGATGTCAAGTTGCGATAGTATAGCTACTTAACTTAACCTTAGCGCGACTTGGGTCAAGAAAACTACAGGCCGAAAAAAAAGGCGCGAGTGTTTGCCTTTGCAACAAGCACACATGCACCTGACACTCGGGGCCACACACCAAGGAAGACTAATAGCCCACGAGATAACGCTTTTAAACACTTTGCCTGGGCCTTTGCAAGCTCACTTGTTCGCTCGCTACTCGATCGAGCGCGCGGCTTGCGTGTCAGCTGCTGCTGCCCGACGGATACGTGTGCGCGCTACCACCAACGATAAGACAAAAGGCTTCTCCCAAAAATCGTGGCTTGCCACGCTCATTCCCAGTCTCTTTTCCTCCCTCATTCACCGCGTATCGCAAGATTAATAATCACGTAGTCCTCCACGTCCTGAGATGCACTGCAGGCAACGCGAGGAAGCCAGAGGTTATCAACTCATCTTCCTCTCTCTATTCCGTTGTCTTTTTTGTTTTCTTATACTACTTTAACAAGCTATTGGCTATTTATAAGTTTCAGTCATCCGATATTTTTATAAATTACTCTTGATTATTTTT
Organism: Macrocentrus cingulum; assembly: GCA_002156465.1. NCBI lineage: Eukaryota > Metazoa > Arthropoda > Insecta > Hymenoptera > Braconidae > Macrocentrus > Macrocentrus cingulum. The sequence continues at coordinate 76,388 of MVJL01010566.1, forward strand.
TATCTGAAAGAAAAAAATTTTTTGAACTCATTTAATTTTTAAAAGTGTTTTTTTATTAATTCAATTTCTCAATGGACACAGTTTTCTATAGATGAAAAATTTTTTTTATTAATTCTATTAATTGTAAATCCTTTTAGGACATCATTACTATAAGTAGAATGAAAATTTTTGGATGTTTAATGAAAATAAAAAGAAAATTTTTTCCTTAAAAAATTTTTAAGGAGTATAAACATGAGAAATTTTGCTGTTTCTGTGATTTTTTTTAGTTTTTTAACAATAAATCACTAGGTAATCGAGATAATGAAAAATGCTACTGAAAGTAAATAATTTGGCGTTAAATTTCCGACAAAAAAAGTTAAAGAAATTTTTTTGTATCTATCTTAGTTTTGGAGTTATTATCGATTTTTAAAAATTTTTGTTTTTCAAAATATCTCAAAAATAACGGAAAATATCGTAAAATTTTATTTTACATTTTTTGTAGTAAATAAAATTTTCTATCATTCGACTCTGATGACATTTTTCATTATCTCGCTTGATTACTGAGTTATTATTGAAAAACTAAAAAATATCACTGAAACTCCAAAATCTTTAACGGATACACCGTTTAAAATTTTATTTTAAAAAAAATCTCTGTTTAAACGCGACAAAATGCGCGACAAATTTTTAAAACATAAGAAACGAAAAATAAATTTTTTTGGCTGACCCAACACAGGTTTTTCTACTAAAACAATTGCTTTATGCGTTTTTTCAGCATTAACAACACTTATATCCGATAAAATACGTATCAATCATTTGACTTTATTTATTTCCCAAAATTCTAAAAGGCATAAAATATTTCCCACGTGAAAAATACAGCGTAGAGAAAATAAACTTCGGGATTTTTATGACCGAAAAAAAAAAAATAAATAGAATAAAATGAAAAAAAAATAAAATAAAAACAGTGAATAGCATGGGTGTTTTGCTTGTTTGGCATTGCCCCTCGTCATCTCGATAATCACGACTCGATATAGTGGCCGCTACGTGCTCCAACACCACAACATCTCGTTCACTCGTGCGCACATGAATGCAAACATATCAGCTTGCTTTCTCGCGCTCAAGTACACAACGATTATTATACTGAGGTAATCGATATTACGGTCGGCAAACGATAAGCCTTCAACAACCGACACAACATCGATAACAAGTCCCAACGAAATGAGACGTAATAACATGGTTTATTAACGCAAATTCAGACCGCGCGCAGTTGCTCCTGCAATCACACTCTCTACCTTGTTGTGTTAGTTGCAACTAGTCAATTCGTGCTAATTAGCATGGTCGATGCCGTCTAATTGATTGATTTCACGCCCGAATGGAAAAAGCCCTCGTAAAAGTGATGCATCAAAAATCAGGAAAAAAATTTCTCTTCCAAAAAAAAAAAAATTAAAATTAATGTCTACGAACTATTCATTTTTTTTAAAAACTATTTTAGAATTTTTATTTAATGATAACTGAAGAAATCGTTTAGAAATTAAAGCATTTTACGAGGGAATAAAAAATTTTTACTTTCTATTTGAAACTGTTTAAAAAAAATTTTTTAATTGAAAAGATGAAAAACAGGGAAAAAAGTTTAAAAATACTATTATAATTAAACCTAAGAAGAAAAATTATAATCCTAAATTTCGAGACTGAAAGAAAAACATTCGATTAAAAAAAAAAAAAAACACTTGTTTTTAAGTTAAAAAATTAAATAAAAAATATCTGCGATAAAAAATCCTTTTTATTATTCATAAACTCAAGAAAAAAAAAAAACATTAAATCCATTGAATAAACATTTAGATAATATTTTTATCTCCTTTTTCTTTGATATAAATTAAATTCGCATCAATTTAATCTAAAAAAAAAGAGCCTTGGTTAACTTCTTTATCAGTTAAAGAAATGAAAAAACAATGTCCGTAGATTCCACATAAAAGTAACGTCAGAAAATAATTTGTCTGACGGACGAAGAGAGGCGCAGAGAGAGAGAGGGGGTGGTTTGTGCGGGAGAAAAATTAATAAAAAAGAGGATGCTCGAAGAAGAAGAAGAAAAAGAAGAAACAAGCTGCAGGATGCGCATCAGGTCGCGCGCGCTCTTCTCTGTCTGATGCTGCAGCACCCAGCATTCCTCTCGAGCAAGATTTCGAGGCAAAGATCTCAGATAGGATCTCTCTTGATCCTTGAACGGCCTCGTGAAAGGCACACGAGAGAGTTTAGAGTATATATACAAGCAATATAATACAACGGTTGTTGGCTGATGTGTGTCCAAAAGCAAGAGAATAACGTGGGTGCGGATTGTGCGCCAAGATTCAACCTAATCTGACCACTTTCCGAGGACTCTAACCATCCAATAGATATGCCGAACCACTGCCCGAGTAGCCGTGTTTTGCCCGGGGATCGTGTTAAGGGGATTTACATTCATTTTCGATCCTAATAACCCGATCCCGGCATCCTGCAGCCTGATTTGGAACACGATACTGATGATGCTCATTTTTCCCCCCGAGAGAACTGATCAAAACCGCCCCTTCCCACGACCACCAAAATATATACTGCATCACACGGTATTAAAACTGTATCGACCTTGACGAATGCACTCTTGTTTTCGTTCCTGCGGCCACTGCAACACTTTAGTCCACTAATATCACCTGCCATCATCGATTTACCACGACAAATCTATCCAACATACCTTTTAGTAGCTCCTCAGTTTTGTTTTGTAAAAGTTTGATCAAATTTACCGACATTTTCGGTGGAAAACTGATGAAAAAAGGCACATTAAGACGTTTGAACGGAACAAATCAGTCGTTCTGCTGGACGAATTGACTCTTGGTGTCGTTGGAAACTCGTTAGGTTCAGTAATTTCGGTTTAGAAAATAGTTAGGACTATTGTTGATGCTTTGTTAATGATTTTTCAAGGTTTAAAGTGAATTTTTCGTACTTAAATTCGTTAGAAAAACTAGTTTCAAGGACTTTTAAGTGGATTTGGGGAAGTTTAGCTCGTAATACTGAAGACTTTTCGTCATAGCAGTGTCTAGATTTATTTGGTTGGAATGGTTTCTAGAATTATTTTGATGTTGAATTTTATCTGTAGAAAAATTTCTAACCGTGTAATCTGACTATGAGTTGGTCGAAACTGGCTAAAATTACGTATCCAACTAGATTGGAATGTTTATTTTGCTTAAAGTAAATACATTAAATGCTAATAACAAATACCAAATGTTTGACAATATCTCCAGCGGTACTTTATGCCTCTCAGACTAGTCCCATGACACTTGGCCTGATGGGAAACTGAATTAACTTCCTAACTAGCCGTTATTCTCAAGTAGTAGCACCGATCTCACGTTTTTTAAGTTCAATTTTCAGTATTTAAAATTTTCTAATATACTACAAGCTTTTCTAACAGTAAATTTTCCATTTTACTGCAAGATTAAGGAGATTGGGGACCTATCAGTAGAAGGGATAAAAATATTCGAACTTACGATTTTGTGCCTACTGCTAAATCTTATAAACAATAATTTTTTTTTCATTAAAATCACTATTTTTTAAGCAAAATATTCATGCCAATATCCAAACACGTAAATGGAGGGAGGTTGCTACGTTCCTAACCTGTGACATGACATATCATGCCGAAACGCCAGTTTTGGGTAACTTTTTTCAAAATTACATCAAAACGATGTGCAAGACATGACTCAAATTTTGCTCAAATGTTTACTTAAGTCTAATGAATATTATAGAATATTATAAAAACTATCAAATTTTATCTGCCACCTATAAGAGCCCATGTATTCAAGCTCAAATTTAACATTTAATTTTTCGAAAACTGAGAACAATACCAAAGTGAAAATTTATAAGCATAGGTAAACAATATCGTTTTAGTGCCGCTCGTGAGGCTCTGAAAACAGTCATTCTCCGTCGGTACAAGCGTAGAGTTCAAAAAAGTGGTATTTTAGTTCCTAGTCACTAAAACTCGTCTATCATGCAGTCGGCGGTTTGTTTCTCGTCACAAAAACCCCACTTTTTTGAACTCTGCTGAGCGAACGAAGCATTGGCTGATTTTTGAGCATCACTCAGATCGCAAAAATGAGTATTTGCTCCCTGTTAAACTAAAAAATCGTGTGCAACTTGACCTATAAGGAAGCGTTTGTGACTTACAAATGCTCGTTTTAGCGCCTCGGTGCACAATGTACTGTTTTTCGTCCTCCTGAATCATTATTGATGCGTTATGTTGAAAATTTCGCATCATCAGGCAGAACAGGAGTTTATTGAGTGTAGGTTGTTGGATATAGAGGCTGTAATGGACGAAGAATGTGTCTCCGTCAGCTGTTAATCCGTTCCCACAGACAAAAGAGGATTCGTGGCACGTCAAGTCCGATATTTCTCATCGGCTCGCCATCAGGTAATAAGGATGTAACCTGAGACACCTTTTTTAGTCTTCCACGAAAACTTGTCATTGTGATATTCGTGATCCAACCAAACGGCGACGAAGCAGACGTGCTCAGATGTTATTTTCGCCTGTGCTCGTCAATTATTTTGTCTTGCTGAAGCGCGCGCTGCAGGGTCGGTAATGCAGATTCTTTTTTTTCGTGGCGTGAGATAGGTCACTCCGGGCGTGTGCTTCAAGTCGTTATAACTTATTCCTGTGTGCACGAGAGCTCGGTAAACACTTGGAGTTGTGGCATTGAAAGCCCGTGATTGTTGCCGCGTCATCTTGTATTTGAAGAAAAAATAACGCGCGCGCGATTATTCTCTGCGGCAACAGTAGCTCAATTCCTCCGGCTCCGGCGCTGTCTGCACATGCTGGCGAGCTTTCTCAATGAGTTCTTGGCTGACGCGCTCAATGGGCCAATTGTCCAGCGCGCTTGTAGCGTCTTGGGCTACATCAGGGGCCCAGATGAAATTATAAGCCATCAGATATGATGAAGCTGGGAATAGTAGTAGAGGTGAAGGCGGAGCCCCGCGCGGCTTTTGCCCCGCGAGAGAATCCCACTCTCTCTCCATCTTCCATCGCTATAACCATGGACCATGGGCTTTGACCCAACCCCCTCGCGCGCGCCGCCCCACCTCGCTTCACAACAATTTTATATCGTTGATGTGTCTCATGTGTTATTCTCTAAATATACTATACCTTGCATCCAAATCTCCGAGTCTTAAATATGTCTTTCCATTTTTCCGAGGAGAATATTTTTTATTATTATTTTTAGGTACTATTTCCAAGTCTAAAAATATTTTTAAGTTGTTTTTTAAGTCATTTCTCGAGTGAGGTTTTTTTTATGACAGATTAGGACGTTTTTCAAAGGCTTTTTTCTAATTAGAAAATTTTTTTAATTCATTTTTAAAGCTTTTTTCGAGGTATTTTTGAAATTGGGAATTTTTTTATCATGTTTAAGGCCGTTTTTCAACATTTTTTCCATGTTAGGATTTTTTAAATCAACTTTTTCGACGGTTTTCCAAATTATTTTCAAGTTGGAAAATTCTTTTTAAGTCGTTTTTGAGTCATTTTTCGGGTTAGGAATTTTTTATGACATATAGGACGTCTTTCAAGGACTTTTTTTGCATTAGAAATTTTTTTAAGTTGTTTTTAGAGGGATTCTTTGAATCAGGAGGTTTTTTTTGATTATATATTTACTTAGGATATTTTTCACTACTTTTTATGAGTTAAAAATGCTTTTATGAATATTTTCGACGGTTTTCAGGACTACTTTTAAGTCTGAACATTTTTTAAAATCGTGTTTTAATTTATTTCTGAAGTTAAGAATTTTTTTTATGGATCATTATGACATCTTTCGAGGGCTTTTTCTCGTCAGAAACTTTGTAAAGTTATTTTTAAAAGGTAATTTTCGAGGTATTTTCTAAGTCGAGAATTTTTTTTATCACATTTAAAACATTTTCACCACTTTTTCCAAGTCAGGATCCTTAAAAAAAAAATTTTAAGCTATTTAAGATGTTTTTTTGAGAAGCTATTTGCAAGGCAGAAATTTTTAAAAATCATTCACACCTATTTTAGGACGATTTTTGAAGTTAAAAATTTTAAAAAACATATTTATGATATTTTTCAGGACTTTTTTCAATTTAGAAATTTTTAAAAGTCATTTTCAGACCCGAAATTTTCTAAATCATATTTAAAACATCTTTCAGAATTTTTTTTTAAGTCGAAAATGATTTTTAAAGTTATTTGTTTGTTTTTTTTTTTTTATTTTTTCATGTTAAAATTTTCTTATCACGTCCGTATAGGTCGGTAAAAATAACTTGAAAATTCATAGCTCACGAGTGTGGTTAAAATATACCTATTTATTTAAATAGAGAGATTAATTTCAATTTGAAAAAAAAAAAAAATGAAATTTTAATTTTCTTTAATTTTTTTAAGTTGAGAAAAAAAAGTGCTTTAAATGCATCAAGCGTTATTACGTACGATGCACTCTCTGATGGTGAAAGCGCAAAATTTCCGTTATACATCGCTACCACACAGCAATTTAGGAGCTTGGGCGCACGAAAATTAGAGGGGTTTCACTGAAAAACGTGTCTGACCACATACAGCCAGTAGATACACGACTGCCGCTATGCACATATTCTCTCCTTCTCACTGCCAAGGGGCACAAACTCTATAAACCTCAACACATTTCCATACATTTTAATGACAAAAAAAAAATTCTTATACACTTAAAACTGACGTTTTATCTAAAAAAATCCATTTTTCATATTCAAAAAAATTGAAATTCTCAATTTAAATTCATTAAAAAATTTTTTTTCCATCGATTAATTTAATTTTACACTTTTTAATAGTAAAAAAATAATTTTTTAACATGCAATTATGTAAGAAAAGTGGAAAAAAAATTTTTTCTTCAAGTATAAAGATGCTAAATCTTTTTTTTTTTTCGTCTTTTTGAGTTGCCAGTAAAATCGAAAAAGTGCAAATTTCGGGCAAACAAGTCAATCACGTCTATTACCGACGATCAGTGCGATATACATAATGCATAAATACTGTCAACTAGCGATAATCGTCAGTAAAATATGCAGGCGTATATACAGTACTGAACGAGTAGGCGTTTGCACGATGCATGATTGACACGTTGTAATTAGCTGTGGGCTTTATTGCTGGCCCTTTCTCACTATATTATCCGCGAGTGGCGGCCCGATAGGCTCACCGCAGAATATAAAATTGAGAGGAGAATATAACGACGATCAGAGCCCCAACACACATACATATCACTCGCAATGTGTTCGCCTTCACCACGAAATAAAATGCCATTCCCACGTACACGCGACTTTGGATCCCCTCTGGGATTTCTCCTCATGAATATATCTCTTTCGCCGCAGCGGCGCGCATAACCTCACTTTTGCCCTGCCCTCTCGCATCTCATGCCCTCTCTCCCTGTGTCAAGAAACTTACGAGGAGGTGGACAAGCTCAACGAGCACTTTAATACGTGTTTCCATTGTCTTTTACAATATGGCGCCGCCGCGCGCGCGTCCCCTTTGTCATGATGTCTTTTCGTGTCTTCCGGCGGCGCCACGCCAATTTCCTCTTCCCCGCCATCTTGTCTACGTGTGCCCTCATTTTTTTTCGTGCTCTCATTTCATTTGTTTTGCGTGTGATTTTTTTTCGAGTAATCTTACCGGCCGAGGAGAATTGTTTGTAAATAGATGTAAAAAATTTTTTTTGGGAGGGGCTTGAGAACCCCCCCTGCTGTGTCGACATGTGGAACCCCATTGAGAGCAATACGACGCGATCGCGAGTCTCTGCGCCATATTCTTTCATTTTTTTTTATCATTTAGTGACCTTTTATCTCCTCGTTTCAGTTTCAGTTTATGTTACTAATTTTTTGGGGCCCAAAACGTTCAAAGTCTGTCATCGAGATTTTTTTTAGTTGCTTCACTATACTTTGCATTGGGAATATTAAATGGCAAAAGTGCGATGGATAGCAGTTAATAAATAATGAGCATTGTGGTGGTTTATGTGGCTGACACATATCCGCGCCCACGCGGCCCAAACACGGATATGGGCATGAACGCTGCACCGAGGGGCACCTATAAATATTATTTTTGTAAAATATAGGTTTATGTATCTCGTCTGATGCACTCTGTGGGGAATTATAGTCATGTCGGCGGTTTGGAAGTAGAAAGAGGATTTTTTAACAAAAAGAAACACGATGATCTGTCAAAGATGAATATAAATACTAGTGTCACACGCTGCCTTGTCAGGAACAGAGGCTAATCGCGGCCTCTGGTTCATTCATGGCTTTAGTTCTTCGCGGTTAACTCTCTAGAGAGTCTGCTATTATATTCTGTGGGCAGTATACTCCCTTTTGCCCCCGAAATCGCAAAAAAATTCAAACTTTTCATCTTCCAATTTTTTCGATTGAAGAAAAATATTCCCAACTCGGTTAAATCATTTATACGAACTTTTTTACTTAGTATAGAAAAAAGGTTTAAACAATCTAAAGCTTCATATTTCAGATGTTAAAATGCTGAATTTTGAAAAATATGCAAATTCTTAAAATTTTTAAGAAAGAAATAATCGCGATTTTTTTTGTTTTATATTTCTTACATTCGCCATTTTGATTTATTTATTTATTTATAATTTAGTTGGGGGATGAAAAAAGGTATATTTTATGTAGTTTTTAAGAAAGATTGCAAAAAGTCAGAAAATTGAGGGAGAGCAAAAAAATAACGATAAAAATTTTAATTTTTTGTCTTTCAAAGTTTTTTTAACGAAAAAAAATATTCCAAGCCCAATTAGATAATTTTGGAGGCGTTTTTTAATAGAAAAAAAAAAAGTTATAAATATTTTAAACCTCCATTTCAGATGGAAAATGGAAAATTTTGAAAAAAAAACCTGCAAGCTCTCGAAATTAAAAAAAAAAATAGTAATCGCAATTTTTTAAAAAGGTTTTTCATATCCGTCACTTTTATTTATATTTATTCAGTCTGCAAGAAATGGAAATTTTTATAAATTTTACGAAAAATTGCATAGTCAGAAAATTGAGTAAGGGTAAAAATTTTTCAATTCCAACTTTTCATCTTATTTCAATTTTTTTCGATTAAAAAAATATTCCAGAACCTGTTAGATACTTTTTAATGTCTTTTTATCAATTGAAAAAAAGTATAAATAATTTAAACCTCCATTTCAGATAAAAAAATGCAAATTTTCAATGAAGGAGCAATTTTATCTCTCCGCCATTTTTATTTATTTATTTATTTATTTATTTATTTATTTATTTATTTCATTAGTTATTTTGTCTACAAAAAATGGAAGATTTTGTGGTTATAAGTAAAATTGAAGAGTCAGAAAATTGAGGGAGGAAAAAAAAATAATAAAAATTGTATTCACAAAATCCACGTAGCGTAAAATCGCCCGTTGGAGTAAATTTAACAAAAGATTTCGGCAAGGAGTCAAGGGTTTTTTCGTTGGCTTCTCGCGCCATATTGGATTAGCTATATATCCCAATATATGAAGAATAAGTCCAGCGAGTATAAGCCAATCTTATACACTTTTGACTATTTTTCTTTTCTTCGATTTACATTCACGCATTTTCCCAGTTAGGTGCCCCACAGAGGTAAAGATCCTAAGTGACGCGAGAAGGAAAAATATTTGGACGTGAAAAGCCTGTACATATTCCCTCTGCCTTTTTTATATAGTTTAGTGAGTCGTGTTTGCCCCTGATTCGCTATGGATCGCTTCAAGAAGAGTCTATCGCGCTGTCCGCCGAGTCTTGCTTTTTTTTCTTGCTGCACGACCTCTCTCTGTCAGCCGGTCAAAACAAGCATTTATTTTCTCTTGTGCAAAATGCGTTTTATATAGACACCAGGTATATAAATAATAGTTTAATATTTTTTGTTTTTTTCTCTTTCGTTACATCCGGATTAAATTTTTTTACTTGTTATATATATATTTGCGTGGGACAGAGTTTTGGAAATTTATGACGTGTGTCGTTTCACTAGAAATACATCTGTCAACAATTATGAAGGGTTTTCTCTATTTTCAAAATCTCAGCGTGTTACATTGTTTTTTTTTTTTCTTCCCTCCCATCAGCAATTTTCAATGCTTTCTCCAACCCTATTACAAATATTTACAAATATTTTTAACCCCCACGAAAACCTCTGATTTAAAAAAAAAAAAAAAACGTTTAAAAACAGATCTATACCTCACCAACATGAAAAAAAATTTTTTTTTTCAACTTTTCTACTTAAAATATCACTCGGAGAGAAAAAAGTTTCAAACAAAAATTACTTAATTTTTAATCGTCTAATAAAAAGGTTCTTTGACATTTTTCAAAAAATCGATTATTTCTGTGCGTAACAAGGCCTCAAAGTTTTTGAATTTTTTCACAACATGTATATATTCGTCGTTAGGAACTTTGAGGCTTGCTAACAGCTTAACTATGAATTTTTTCGAAAAATTTCTAAGAATCATTTTGATAGATAATTAAAAATGGAATATTTTTTATCTGAAACATTTTCCTCTTGGACCGATATTTTTTACAAAAAAAAAGTAAAATAAAAAAACGTCTTGTTACAGAGGTGCAAAGAAAAGTTAAACACTTTGGCGATATCAGTGATGAATCAGTGGCCAGGCGTGCGACTGAGGGTGACTGAGGGTTGGGACGAGGAGGGTAAACACGCAACAGACTCGTTACACTACGAGGGACGTGCAGTGGACGTAACTACAAGTGATCGAGATCGTTCCAAGTACGGAATGCTCGCGAGGTTGGCAGTTGAGGCTGGTTTTGACTGGGTGTACTACGAGTCAAGGTCCCACATCCACTGCTCAGTCAAGTCTGGTTAGTATAAATACACAAGCAACTTGTCAATTCATCATACCCGTGAATTATGTCACACTACACGCTCAGTAACGCACGCGCACACGGGCGGTAGCGCGCGTCAAAGCAGAGGTGTAAATATTTTTATTTCTCATGTGTGCCGGTAGATATGTGTCCGTCGGCGCCGCGCAGTTGTGTGGGCATTAAATCTTTGATTTAGTGGAAAGCGGAAGGGTTCAAGTGGAAGTGAAACGACGCGTAAAATCTCTCGAGAATATGTTCCCACATGAGAAGAGAAAAAAAAAGTTTTGTTCTTGCCGACACTAAAGTCTTATTACATTCTGTTAATTCCTTGATAATTCAACGGTATAAATCGTTTTGTTGATGCCACACAACACACAGATGGCGTAATGGACGTCGTTGAATTTTAAATACCCATTTTCCCTTTCTTCTCCCTCGATCTTTGATAATTTATCGACTACTTTATATGATCCACTCAATTTACACTCGAGTTTTTTTTTCTTTAATAAAAGATAAACGTTTTGTTTAAAATGTTGAAGCATTAAAAAAACCAGAAATTTGTTTATACAGAGAGAGAGGAAAAAGAGTTTTCGCAGCTGTCTGAGCGAATTTCTGCATTATCGACGCGCACTCGCTTGGAGTGAGAGTTAAAAATGGCAACAGACCGTTATTCGATAGTCTGGAAAACTGTCTAAACTTCGATTGATAATTGGGAAATATTAATTCGTGTTATTAATGAGGGAGATTTTTGTTTTGATTAATCGTGAGAAATTTTTTTTTGCATATTTATTGGATGAGGAAGCAAATATGTGAAAGAGCTGTCTTTTGTCACACGTGATAGAGGAGCTATTCGCCGTAGGAGCCAGTGTACACCCACGCAAATGTGAATTTGAAAATAAATATGTCGACGTGGTCCAGGGACTGTGAGAGAGCTGCCGCAGCGAATTAATAACGAATATATCCACGTCATATGGCCGACGCGAAATTGATACGAACCCGCAATGTTCAAGCTTTTTAAAACCCAATTTATATATATAAGCTTCACGCATACATATACGTATATGTATAATAGTATTATTTTTTTTTTGCTACACCAAATTTTTTTTTTGCCTTCGACTTTATGGTCACTGGATACGCTTCTCGAGTTCCCACGCGCGACACCTCAAAGATTCTCATCGATTATTCATGCATATTCATCGGATTATACATAGCTAGTAGACAGAAACAACGGTTGAGTAATAAAATTGTATTTCAAATTTGTCTATTTGCAACTCTTTGTATTATCTCGTATTCATTATATCTATTTATGACTTATTTTATTAATTTTATTATATATACTAATCTAACATTTTATTTATATCTCACAATATTTTGAAAATTTTCATTAAAAAGTAGAGTTGTTTATGACAGAAAAATTGCTTGAAAAAATTTTAAATAATAAAAAATAATGGAAATGTTTCGGAAAATTAATCAAAAAAAAAATTTTTTTTTTTCATCATTTAAGAAGAAATAAAAGTCTCTAATTTTAACTTTTTTCTGTTAAAAAAAAATTTAATCAAATTTTTGCGTTTTTGCTTGGAAAAAAAATTTTTTTTTTAGGCAAAAATAGGCTTTTTTCATTAACTTGGATTAAAAAATCAACATCATTCACTTTTCTTTCTTAAAAAAATTTTTTTTCCTTCAGAAAAAAAAAGACTTAGTCAATTTATTGAATTAAAAAATAAATATTATTGATTTTTTAAGGTTCTATTTCACTTTTCTTCCCTCAAAAAAAAATTTTTCTTCAGGAAAAAAGAGACTTTTTTTTATGAATTTTATGTAAAAAATTAAGATTATTTATTTTTTAAAGTCATGTCACTTTTTTTCCTTGAAAAAAATTTTTTTTTCTAGAAAAAAAAAGACCTTAGTCAATTAGTTGGATTAAAAAATGAACCATTATTCATTTTTGAGAATAAATTTCACTTTTTTTTTTTTAAAAAAAAATTTTTCCCCAAGAAAAAAGAAAACTAACAAAATAAGTTATAGGGTAAAAAATCAAAATTATAGAATTTTTGACGCTTTATTCCACTTTTCTTCTTCTTTAGGAACTTGGACTAAAAAACAAAGATTATTAATTTTTTGAGATTGAATTTCATTTAAAAAAACAAAAAAAAATTAACCTAACAATTGTTTTTCCAACAGAATCGTCATCAGTGGCGAAATCAGGCGGCTGTTTCCCGGGCAAGAGCCTAATACGAACATCAGAGGGTGTTTTGAAGCCCCTATCATCGATAGAAGTGGGCGAGCGAGTTGCAGCGCTGGATTCCGCGGGCAATCTGGTCTTCAGCGAGGTGATATCCTTCCTGGACCGATCGCCGAGCGAGAAGCGTCAATTCATCCAACTGACAACATCGTCAGGCAGACAACTGACCCTGACCCCGTCGCACCTCCTTCCCCGGCGACCCGAGGGCCAGTCGAGTGAGACGACGTTCGCGGCGCGGGTGCAGGTGGGCGACAGTATCCTCGTGCAGGACAACAGAGACGTGAGACTGAATTGGGACCGGGTGATAGAGGCAAAATTGGTCCTGGACGAGGGCGTGTACGCGCCGCTGACGAGCGAGGGCACTCTGCTCGTTGACGACGTCGTGGCGTCGTGCTACGCCGTCGTGGACAGCCAGAGGCTGGCTCATTACGTGTTTGCGCCGCTCAGGTGGGGCCTGAGCCTGCGATCCTGGCTGAGAAACTTTTTCTATCCGCAGCAGGAGCTGTCGCACAAGTCAATTAGCACAAATCAGGTTGATAGGCAGGCCGAGCAACCTCTGGGTGTCCACTGGTATGCCTCAATGCTCTACTCCATAGCTTCATACGTTCTTCCATCCTCGAGACTCTATCAGTAAATATCAGATGTATATCTATTGAAACTAATTTATGAATATTAGTAGAAAAGATGAATAATTAATTTAATTTAATCTATTAATTTAATTGTGATACCTGATGGTATTGCAGAGGACTTTTTGTGTTGTTTTACACGAGTTTTCATCGGTTAGAAACATTTTTTTTTTAGTAATTGTTCAGAATTTTGGCACTATTCTTATTTTTGATTACGAAAAATCGAGAAATAAATATTTTTTAAGGTTGTAGTAACGTAAGGGTGGATTAATTATAAATTGATAACAATTTATACATCAGTTGAAAATTATGGTCAAAATGGCAGCTTCACAGAAAACAAATATCCGATTTTCGACAAAAATTTGTCGGTACAATTTTATATTTTTCACAGTTTTTATTTTTAACGTTTTTAATTTAAAAAAACAAAACAAAAATCAATTTTTTCAAAGTTTTTTACGGAAAGTGTTCAATTTTCTATATGAAATATGGTGTAAAATTGAAAATTTTACATTTATAAGTCGAATTTACTCTATGAAATTTTGATTTTTGAAAAAAAATGTCAATATCTCATATTTGTCGATTTTTTATAGTCAAAAATATAGGTGGAGTCACAATTCTGAACAATTATCCATTTTTTAAGGATTTATGGGAGGTTAAATGTTTAAAAATCTAAAAATTTTTATCAGAAATTGATGTAGACCTTCCGTATATCCTTAAATGATTTGAAATTATTTAAAACGGGGGGGAGGGAGAATAAATGAGTGAATTATGAGTGAAATGAAATTTATATATGAAAGGCCAGTTTTTCTAACAGATATTTATGTTGTATGTATTTTGATTTTAATTGTTCTTGAGATAGAAAAATTTATTTCAAGTGATAGTTAAAGTTTTTCTTTGTAAATATGTTTTTTTTCCGCCTTCTTTTTTCATTAAATCTCTGGGGAGAATTTTTTTTTTTCATTGTAAACACAATGGATGTGAAAAAAAAACAATGAATAAGGTATTTAAAATGTGGGTGACGAGCAAACAATTGTACTATATTCTTTCTTCTGTTATTTATAATATTATATGAGGATATATCTTGTATTATGAATGACAGAGAATATATTTTATAAATTATGCAATCAAATCGCACTCTAAGCTACTTATGCAGTACTATATTAACTTTTTTTTTTTATGTGAAACAAAGAAGACTCATTTCTCGATTGCTTCAAGCCATCTTGAATTTATTATTAATTATTTTTTCCTTGTAATAAAGCAGCCTAAATTATCCCGTTTCTATTATCATCAGTATACTCTTTATCAATATTATTTGTGTCAAAGTATATATTATTATTTTTTATTAATATAATTATTGTCGTGTATTTAGTGATGATGAAATGCAGTTAAAAAAAAAAGAACGCGAGTATACATATATATATATATTATCAAATTATGTACATATCAATCAAGCAAATGCAAGAATAGAATTTTGCTGTAAAACGCCAATTGTGTGTTCAATTTTTTTTTTCTTCGTTTATTTATAGTCACAATTTTTTTTGTTCCTGTCGTCACGGAGATTTTCGTATGGTTTATTATTTTGCGAGGTTATAAGTTGAAGTTTTTATGTATTTTAAGGGCTTATTTGTGAGTACTTAAGTGACATGGCGGGTCCGGAAGCTCCGGATTTTTGTTCAGACGATGATCCAACAAAAGTAAGATTCTCCAATATTCGAGTTTGTCGTTAATTTAATTTTTTTCTTACACAACTTTACAGATTTGCGGAGTTATTCTGCCCTATTTGGACGACATTGAGCAGGAATTTTTCGAAGCTGTAGCCAGTGGCAATGTCACGGTTGTGCGCCATTTTCTACACAACAATCCCGGCCTGAAAATCAACTCTGTTAACTTTCAGGTGATTTATTTATATCAATTACAACGAAGTGTTGTGTCAACAAAATGTAATGACAAGGCGGAAACGTCATAAACATGGCGGATCGCGCTGTCATTGGTCGGGATGAAATCAGCTGATCAAAGATGGCGGTGTGTTGTATTGAAATCCGCCGCACAGTGTGATTTTTCAATGACAATCGTTGAAAAATCGTTGATTTTATGATTAAAACCGGGATTTTTTTATTCCTCTGCAAACTTTGATTAATTTCAGAGGTCAATCTAAAGAAAAATGTTAGTATGAACGTGGATAAAAGTGATTTTGTGCGCACGGCGTGTGTCAAATGTGTGCAAAGTGATCGAATGTGTGTCAGTAAGAAAAAAATACGAGTGATTTTTGTGCTCTGTGACCAAGCAGCCGACGACGAGTCTTGAAAAGACCCAACCGGCTTTTCCGAAGATTCTTTAAGTGGCCTATAAACTACCAGGGCGTTCACAACGGGGGTTTTCGTTATAGTCTCCCGTGTTGGCCTTCTGTCATTCGGATATTCCACTTTTTTTTTCTTTTTTTCTCCTCTTTTTTCGAGAACGCGTCACCATTGTCGTGTGGTGGCGGCTCGATCTCGCCGACGAAGGCACACAACACAAATACCCTGGCGACAAGCTTTGTCGGACCCGACAAAAATGCTTTACACGCGTTCACGTAACCTCATTGGGAATTGCTCTCTTCTCATTTCAAACTCACCATTTTTATCTCTGTTAAAGTTGCTATTCATGTTTATGCCCAGTTATGTATACATAGGTATTTTGGGACACTCTCTTCGCTCTTTTCACACCGCACGCGTCTGGGTGGGCCTCAAAAACCAACATCAATTGTATGACAAAATACTATACAAACAAATCATGTTAGTTCGCGTTACTATAATGCCAAACGATTGCTGATAGCGCTTTTTGCAACCTGCTTGTGTAAATTGTAATAATCGATGATTTATTGTTTAGTATTGTCGGAATTTGTTTCATGGTGATATGTCATCGCCATGGTAGTTTGTTGGTGCAGAACGCGTAAATTTTCGGTGTAAAAGGCATTTTTTCTGCATAAACTGCGTTATTTCAGTTGAATGTTGCATAAAAAAATATTTTAATGTTATAAAAAAATTAGGAAAATGATAATATTTAAAATTTTTCACTCACTGCACTCCTGGAGACGTTCGCACTGGCCGAAAACCCGGGAAGAACTGTCCATTTTCGTGGGAAAATCCGGTAAGCTCGAGTTTATCGATAATTGCTCTGATATTTCTGACGTGTATTGATAAAATAGCAGGCAGGGAAAAATCGATACTTTCAACCACGTCGCCAGTTCTTCCCGGGGTTTTGACGAGTGCAGACGTGTCAAGGCGCACAGTGAGTTACAATTTTTTTATTTCACTATTTTTATACATTTCGCACAGCCCTAATGCGAAGCTTATTTTACGAATTATCAACAAAACACTATCGCTGTTTATAATCCAAGGCTGTGCTCTATTGTTTAACCATGTGTCTTTAAATTTTCATCGCGTTTGTGGCGTATTTCAATCAAAAAGTGTCCGACTACTGGGCCATATGGCGTCCGGTAACTGAGACATTCACGTTTAAAAGTGGAAAAAAATTTTTTTTACATGTTCAACCCCTATTAAATGTTTTCTCAATCGTTTTCATACAGGATATTTTTCATCAAAAAATCAACAAATAACTGTAAAATATTAACGTCTAAATTCGATTAAAAAACCCAATTTCCGAGTCAAAATTTACTATCATCATTGTATTATTTTTTCAACCAAAAAAAAAATTTCAGCACTTGTAGCGTTTTTTTTAATGAAAAGGCGTCCGGTTACTGGGGCATAAAGCGTCCGGTAACTGAGGCATTGACCTTTCTTGAGAGCTAGAAATTTTTTTCATGTATTTCAACCCCTATTAAATTTTTTCTAAGATTTTTAAAAAAATTTTTGTACACCCTTCTAGCAAAGTTTATTTTACATATAATTCAGGGGTATATACTCTATGGTTTAAATAGATATTCTTACACTTAATTTGTGAACATAAAAATACGTGTGACTTTTAATGAATTCTTCAGAATCTTTCAGCGCTGCACATTGCCGTAAAGGAGCGAGACGTGGCGATGGTTGAACTCCTGCTTTCCCAACCAAACTTGGATTGCTGTGACGCAGCACTGCACGCAATTCGCGACAACCAGCAGCAGATAGCCCTGATGATCCTGGACAAAATGGACGAGCAGATATCCAACTCCGAGTTCACCGGAGCGATCGACAGCTCGGAATTTCTGGATGAGACGACGCCAATGGACGTTGCAGCGCTGTGCGGCCACTTCAACATTATAAAAACCCTCGCTCGGCGGGGCCACTACATCAAGAAGCCTCATCTGCCCAGCTGCTACTGCGAGGAAGTATGCCGGTGTGTACCCCTGAGCTGCCTAACGTGCCTCTGACTAACCCGCGCACTTGCAGACCCGAGCACGAGAACGAGGACCCGCTCACGCTCGACAAAAAGCGCCTAACGCGCTACCAGGCTTACTCAAACCCGGCCTACATCTGCCACACGGCCTGCGACCCCATTCTCAAGGCATTCCAGCTGTCTACCGAGCTCGAGAGTGCCTCGAAATTCGGCCGAGCCACGGAAAAAGCGTATCGACAGCTGTCCCAGGTAATTCTAAATCGCCTCGACCTGTCGAGCCAGTCTAATTCCTTCTTTTCTGCTTCAGGACGTCGCGAGCTTCGCTGCCGAGCTGATCGGATGTGCTCGCCGGGCCGAGGAAGTCGAGACAGTGCTTGAACGACGCTGTGGCATGCTGCATTCCATGAAATTCGCGTATCCGCGGCTGCTTCTTGCCGTTGAGTGTGGACAGAAGAAATTTGTTGCTCATCCCAACGTTCAACAGGTTCCCCTGTGGCCATTTTATCGATATTAATTCGATTTTTTCACGTGGAAACGTCTTCGTTATCGATATTTGTGGGTATTTACATGGAGGTAAATTCTCGTTTGTGATCGTTAATGGCGTACGATAAAGCTGCCATTTTGATAAACGTGTTGAATCAAATATCTCGAAAACAAAGCACTTTTCGACAAAATTTATAAAGACCTTTTTTGTTTATTATTAACTTAACTTTGTCATTAATGATTGCAAATAAGAATGTAGTTTGTTTCAGATGTTGTTTGTTTACTGAAAAAAACCAAAAGCAATGCAAGGTATATGCAATAGTAACTCAAGTCTCCACTGACCTAAGACGTGTCCACGTAATATAACAGCTGTATCACAGATAACCACAAATGTTTTGTACCCCTAAAGGTCATTGAAAGCAGGTGGATCGGTGATTGGCACGCGTGGAAGAGCAAATCGAAGCCTGCGAAGGTTTTTTGCGTTCTCTGGCGCATCCCCGTCTTTTGGATCATGGCCATTTGGGTGTGGCTACTGCCCGACACGAAAACCGGAAGGAAATGGCAGACTCCGGTCCATCGCTACATCTCAATTGTCGCCAGTTACCTGCTCTTTCTCGCCATTGTCTTTGTGCAGTCGAATGTGAACCGCAAGAGTCAACTTCGCGGACCTCCCGATACTGGTAAGATTGTGAAAAAATTTTTATTACTCGGTTTCAACGTTTGCCTCTGTTGCAGGCTGTGAAATTCCACTTGTTATTTATATAATCTCGTTTATTTGGGCGGCTATTCGGCTGTGCATGACTCACGGACCCGCTAGATACTTCCGTTCGCGCTGGAATTGGTGAGAAATTGTTTTTTTAGTGATTTTTTAGGCGTTAATTTGTGTTGGCGAACGCAGGTATGAAGTGTTGATGCTATCCATCTTCGTTTTTACGTTTATCTTTTGGGTAGCATCGGCCGTCGATGTGAGAATCAATGGACAGCGAGATTTAGAGCGGAAATACTGGCATCGATACGATCCCACGCTCATTGCCGAGGGTCTCTTTTGCGTCGCCACGATTATGGCGTTTTTCAAGCTTGTATTTGTCTGTCAACTTGATTATAACCTTGGCCAGCTTGAAATATCGCTGGGGAAAATGCTGCAGGATGTCACGAAATTTTTGTTTCTCTTTGTCATCATTGTTCTGGCCTTTGCCGCCGGACTCGCTCGCTTGTATCAGTACTACGATGGAATGATTCAGATTGATGATGAGTCGAAAATCAAAATTCAACAGGCCGCATCATTTGTCGATTTTCTCTCGGCTGTGAAAACACTCTTTTGGGCGATTTTTTGCATGTCTGCTATTGAGAGTGCTGATGTGGTTATTGAGAATTTACCTGGGGAAAATGACTCGGAGACTATCATCAATGAACACACATTCACCGAGGGCATCGGATACTTTGCATTTGCAGGTAATTATCCGGTTTTATTATTTTTTTTTTTTTTTGCAGAAAACATTAATTTTCTATTCGTTTCGATGAAATTCTAACTCTATCCAAAATGGCGGACGGCTCCAACTCGCGTTTTTAATTATTTATTGACAGTATTTGTGAGAATATAATTTCGACTAAATTACGCGACTACCTAGAGGAATTGTGAGAAAAAAAAAAATTTTGGATCAACGTAAAATTCGATTTTTTTTTGAGGTTAACATTTCGTGAGTACAGTTGAAAGGGCATGTATAATATTTTCTTGCTGTTTTAAACCAAAATATCTTGAAAACTATTGAAAATACAAATATTTCTCAAGAAACCTTTTGTGTAGAGAATTTTATTAGCTACAAAAAAGGTCCTTATCAAAATTTGTCTAACTCGCATCCTTATCAAAATATTTTGTATTATCGCGGGTGTCAAAAGACAAAAACATGGGATAGGCAAAAAAATCTTGCTGTTCTAAATTAAAATATCTTCAAAACTATTGAAAATACAAATTTTTTTGTAGAGACCTTTTTTATAGAGAATATTATTAGCTACAAAAAAGGTCTCCAAGTAAATTTATCTAATTCCCATCCTTATCAAGATATTAGCTAGTAAAATGTTCCAACTTCTTAGAATTTTATTTTATTCGACTTTGTAGTGTTAAAAACCGATTTTTCAAACAGTTTTCATGTTCATATCGGTGATTGTCGTGCTAAATATGCTGATTGCCTGTATGTCGAGTACTTTTAACACATTCGAGGAGAATGTCGACGTAGAATGGACGTTTGGCAGGACAGAGGTGAGATTTTTTTTATTTTTTAACTGATGAAACAGTAATTTGACATTTTTTTCCAGGTTTACATCGATATTATGGCGCAAAATGCTCTACCACCGCCTTTCAATCTTCTGCCAACCTGGAGTGAGTACCACGGCGTCGTAGAATTCATAAAACTGCTGTTTAGACCGACAAAAAACAAGCGAGCACGCTGGAACCTTCAGCACGGCTGCTACATCGTGAGTATTCCGGCATGAGGGATGAAATTCCGTCGGATAATCGTAGATTTTGCAGGAAACTCTCAGCGAAACTGACAACCAACGTTTTGGCGAGGTCATGGGCCATCTTGTGATGCGATACTTTCGTAAGAAGGAGATTGAACGTCAGAATAATGAGATCGAAGGCTTGAGAAAGGACATTATTGAGCTCAAGTGCATTTTAAAAGATGCTCTATCCACTCCCTGCACTGATTCACGATGAAAAATTAGATTTTTCTCATTACAACCAAGTGAATTTCACTCAGGAGCAAAAAAAAAAATTCCTTTTTCAATTGCACGCGCGGGTTAATGAAGAAGTCCCGACGACAACGTTACAAAGAAAATGAGATGATAAAGTTTGCAGTTTATATACGCGAAGTCGTAGTAGTATCGCTTGAAAATTTTCTTACATTCACCCGACTAAGCAACTCGTAAAGTCTAGTATTTCAGCGCTGAAATTGCACTTGACTATTTTTGATAAGAAATATTCTATCGCACTTGTGTAAAATTGATATTTTTAATTAAAAAAGTATATTGATTCGAGTTAAAATTTATCTAAAACAAAATTTATTAAATATTTTTCAATGCTCTCAGTCGATAAAAAAAAAATTATAGCAAGTAGTAAAAGTCAATGAATAGTCCGCCCGCTGCAATTCCGCAACTCTTAAAAATCAACAGACTATTTAATCAGGTAAAAAAAAAATTGTTTCAATATTTTTTTTTATGCTACTCGTTACTGTTTTTGCTTTAAAAAATCACTGTTTGAATCTGTAACACTCGATTAATCATCAAAACAGTAAAAAATGTTCTACACTGTTTTATCCAGTAAAATTAATTATTTTAACAAGTGAAATTTACTGTTTTAGAAATATAAAAAAGGTTTTTTCAAAGTTTTTGTCTAATGGTAATCGATTAGGAGATATAAGGCCAAACACAGCGTTTTTATCTTTAAGTGTTCAATCAATTGTGCGGAATAGATATTTAGGGTTATCAGGATAAAATTGATGTGTACTGTTTTAAACAGTAAATCGCGCAAATATGCGTATGGAATTGAGTAATCAGTAAACATTAATTGTTTTTATCAGTTAAATTAAGAGTCACTGGATGGAACAATTTTTTTTTTTGGATATTTTCAGAGCGCGGCAGGAGATGATCTGCCGAGTTTCTGGCCAATGCGCAAGGAATATGAAGAAGAAGGGGTTCATTCGCTGGAGTACAAACCTCCGAGCATCCCACAGTCGCGCGTGAGCTCGTTGTGATCACTCAGCGCAGATACATCTAATCAGTATCAACCCGTCCGGCATGGGAAAAAATTTTAATTCAAGTATTTGAGACACTTTGAGTGGAGGAAACGTCTTAATAACGTTCTCGCGAGTGTCTGAGTGAGTGTTATATACTGTAAGGCGAAAAATTGTGGAATTTTTCGATTAAAAATATGAAGAGAAGCGCCGGCGTGTGAGCCGAGGAAAAATCCAGGGCCAGTGGCCTGAGCACGAGAAATAAAATGTTATTGCTGAATAGGAAGTTTCAATTTCGTGTGGCAGCAGTCAGTGGTTGGCAGGGTCACGAAAAAACGCTGTACAGCTCCCCTGAGACGTGATCTTCACCAGCCACACGGGTAAAATCATCTCTCTGAACTTTCCACTCGAGCGAAAAGTTATACGGAGCGTCGCGCGTCAAGCAGCGCAAAACTTTTGGCTAAAAATAATGAAGGAAAAAAATACTATAACCTCAGTTCAACGTGTTCACGCTTAAATTCAGTTCATATAACACTTTATAAAAATAATAATGCAACTAGATTTGTGGCTAAAAAATATTTTTACATTTTTGAAAAAATTATTTCCACATATATTTATTGGAAATTCAGGTTAATTAAAAATTTTTTTAAGAGTCACTTCCAAAAGCATTAAAAATTCATAAACAATCTTTTAAAATGTTATATTTTGCATATAAAACTTGAGAATTAATTTTTTCCCATATAAAAAAAATTTTCATAAACAAAAAAGTGAAAAAAAAATTTTTTTCCAAATTTTAACGATTAACAAAAATTTTTTAATTTATGAACACGACCCATTTTTTCCAGAAATCCCTTTAAAAACACGATAAACTGATAATTTTTACAAAAAAAGCCAAAAAAAAATTATTTTTTTTTTTTTTCAAATTATGAAGATTTTTGAAAATTTTAAAATTCGTGAACGATCTTAAAAAAATTTTCTGTTGAGCTATAGTTTTTTTTTTCAGAAATTCTTAAAAAAAAACATGATTAAATCATGATTTATCAAAAAAAAAAACCAAAAAAAATTTTTTTTTCAGATTTTGACTACTTAAAAATTTTTTAAATCATGAATTATTAAAATAGAACAAATTTCAATATAATTCACCAATATCAGAATTTTTCACTGTGGAAATTAATATTCAGTTCATCATTGAGAGCTCACAGACTGAGGATAACAAGAAGTGACTCATATATTCACTGGTATTTTCGCGTTAATCCGGGATTAAGCGTGAAAATGAGAGCCGAGTATGGAGCTTGAATGCGAGAGATTGTTTGTTCTTTCATCGCGCGCGCGGTTGAAAATTACGTGACGTGGATAACGATTGCGTGTTTGATTCGTGTGTATATAACGTTAAGCTTGGAGGTTTCTGCTCGGGTAATAAGGCCGGATAATTGACGAATGAAACGCGTGTGGATACATTGACATGGCAACGCACAGACCGAAACACACTTGCAATTAATTCCTGGATATACATTTCACAGCGAGATTGTGAGGCAATACTGTCCGCAAAGTTTATTGAAGCATATAGACCGAGGTTGGACCGAAGTAATTGGTTTTTATACCGCGTATCCGAAGACTTAGTAATTTTATTATCGTCCTGCCTCTGGAATAATTCGTTTCAACGTGATTTCCACGGCCTCAGTGATATTTTCCGGGGCAAATATCTTACAAATTGTAGATTAAAAGACTGTCAAATGAATCAACGTCAATTGTTTCACCTAAATTTCATGGAAAATACGAGAATGAAAGAAAAACTTTTATTTGCATTCGACATGAAAAATATTCCAGTTGAAATCCCGAGGAATTTATCATTCTCTCAAAAACTCTTTTATCGTTTTTTTTTTTTTTCACGCGTTCATCATTTGTTCCAATTTTAAATAATATTTCGTTGAAATTTACGAGAGAGAATTTTTTTTGTAGATAAACATTTGCTCGCAGATAATTATCAGATATACGAAAATCACCCTAATAAACACTAATTCTACCCTTCTAAAGCTGTTGGACACATTTATGTGAATTGGCAAGTACGAAAATTCAAGGTGAAATGTATATTCTGTCCTTTGAACAATAAAATGTCTAATATATGTGGGGAAAAAAGCGGTTTTTTTGCGGGTGCGATGGCCATCAATATCTTCACACCTCGAGGTGAGATAAGGGAAAAAAATCGAGATGAAACTCAAGGGTGAAATAAGAAACAGACGTGGTTTGTTGAAAAGAGTGAAAAGAACATTTGGTCAATTGCAGCGAGAAAAAAATTTATGAATGATTGTCTTTCCCTTGTCAGGGATGAAATCCAAAAAAAAAGGGATGAAAAGTCATACGTGTGGGATAATTTATCGTTGTAATTGAGTGGAAGAGATAGAGAAAATCTTTTTATTCTTTAAAATACCTGTCAGCAAGGCACCACGTAATTTACCGCACATACTCCACATACAGATGAGAGCGTTTCATCTATCTGACAAGGACGTGCCATGTGCTGAGAGTATTAGGGATGAAAATATGCGCCCTCGCGGTAAAGTGTGCTGTCTATGTATTTCACGTGAAACATCCAGCTTATTTATTCCATATATAATAACTATTCAAGGGAGTAAAATCGATTTTCCTCGAGAACTCTATACTTCAACGTAGAGTGTAGTGTGTCAGAATCAAATGACGCTCAAAAGTGCCCCTATAAAAGAGCACTAAAGCAAATATAACGCGTCACTAATGCCAAAAAGACATTTTTTTTTTCTCGTAAATTGTCTAATAACTCTAGAATTAAGTGAGATACCGGAAAATGTGAAGAGAAGTAAAAGATGGAGAATTAAATTCCCTACAAAAAATGTAGAGTCAATTTTTTTTGTACATTGCTTTGTTTTTGAGATATTTGAAGGAAAAAAAAAATGAATTTTTCAAAAATCAGAAATTTAGCAAATGAGACTTCTAAATAAGGATTTTTGTTAAAAAAAAAAACTGACAAAGAAGGTTTTAATAATAATGCGTTTAGTGACGATTGCAGAAGAAAAAAAAAAATTTTTTTTTTTAGTTCAATTTTCAGAGGAGGAAATATGGTCATTTTTCGTGATTTTTTTAATTTTTTGCTGATAACTCGATAACTAGGCGCGATAAGAAAAAATGTTATAAGTGTAAAATAATAGGGAATTTAGTTCTCTACAAAAAATGTAGAATAAAATTTTTCAATATTTTGCTTTGTTTTCAAGATATTTTTAAAAATAAAAATTTTGAAAAATCCGTTTTTTCTTAAAAACTACGAAAAATACAAAAAATTTTGCCTAACATTTTTTATAGGAAATTAAATGCCTAATCATTTAACTTTAATAACATTTTTTGATATCTTGCATATTTGCCGATTTATCGTCAAAAAACTCTCGAAATCACAAAAACAGCGAAGATATTCAGAGATGTATAGCCAAGTACTTTTCAAAAATTTCAAAAAAAAATTTTTTTTTCATTTAAATTGTTATAAAAGTCACTCTAACTACGTGATATAATGTATAAATTGCCCGTTATATTCGAAATTTTCGCTCCGCTCGACAGTTAATTTTCTGGGATAAACTCCAGTTCATAAAAGTGAATTTCCACGTGCACAAAGCGAGTAGAAGGGGAGAGATGAGGAAAAAATGATTATCCGTCAAAGTTAAGAGACAAAAAATGCATCCAGTTAATTAAAATTAAAAAATGAGCAAGAAAAAAAATTAATAAAAACATATTTAAAAGTAGTCAATCAGAGAAAAAATATATTGATTCACTCGGTGCAGCTTCCAGTGTATCCTTGAACAACTTTCCACCCTTGTAAACTGATAATGCTCGACGGAATTCAGATTTTCTCCCCTCACCTCAATAGAGAGACATAATATATTGATCGCACACGCACACAGCGGACGAATTACCGACGCCTGGTTGATGCCCACAGGGCTTGCAACTTTGTCACAAACTTTCTCTATTTTAACATTATCCAAAGCTCGTTTCCGTGAGATAATGAATTAAACTGAAATTTAGTCAGGCGGAAATTTATATTTTACTGCGGATATTTCATTTAAAAAATTCAATTTCCTTCTGCTTCATTATCCGCCTCTATTGACAATCTCTAACAGAATTTGCAATTTGCAGGTTCAGAAATTGACGATATGGATGAGGAACTGTCGATATCGCTCATCATCATCCTGGTGATTGGCGGCATAATGATCACAGCACTACTCACATGCTATGCCTGTATTTTCCGTGAGTTGTGCTGCCAACGTGTGGACCGAAAACGACGCAGACGACCAAATCGCGCGGGTTCCGAGGAATTACCACGCTCCAAACACGACAATATTCAGCTCAATGACATCACACAGGGCGAGAGTATGCCCACAGAGTCGGAAAAAGTCTGACTCGAGTGCTTAACATGATTTATAAACATTTATTCATTACCTACATGGCCGTGGATGCTTAAAAAAACTCACTCTCTCCTCGCTCAAGACACACAGGACACTCTGAACACTGATATTTGTATATAAAATAATTTTTTTTTTGAGTCCAAATCATTGGGCACAACTACTTGTTAATATTATTAATTGATTAAGGCATTTGGACCTGGATTAATTAATTATTATGTGGTAACTCTTGAGTTTGTATAATCTTGTCGCACCACGCGCGCACTGTGTTGTGTATAATTGGTGTGAAAAAAATTGCAAGGGATCGTCAATCCCTGCTTATTGACTAGCTCATACGATTGTTGAGTTGCTGCAGAACTGATATTACCATCTCACGCAGCGTCTGAAAGCATTTTAAGATTTTTAATCTAATTTAAGATTAAAAAAAAATTTTTTTCTTGTCAATAATGCGAAAAACAGCTTGTAAGTAATTTTTATATCATCTATATTCAGAAAAATTGATTCAAAATTTTTAATAATGAATTTTAAGATGTTTAACGAAGAAAAAAAATTTTTTTTCGTCAAATTTAAAGAGAGATGTTCGTGATTTTTGCCGATAACTCGGTAAATAAACAAAATAGCAAAAAATATTAAGAAAATAAAATGATGGAAAATTTAATTCTCTATAAAAAATGTAGAGTAAAATTTTTTGATATTTCACTTCGAGATATTTTGAAAAATATAAATTAATATTAAAAACTAAGATACCTACCAAAAAATTAAAAACAAATTTTTTTGTAGATAATTTTACCCTCAATAATTTAACTTTAATAAATTTTTGTTATATCTTGCTTATTTATCGAGATATCGCGAAAAAACAAAAAAAAAAAATAACGCAATTTTTTAGTTGTACTCCTTGCAAAATTTTACAAAATAATAAAAAAATCCTAACCAACAGTCCCTATCCTAAATTCAGCCTGAATACATGTTAGATTTTTTTTAATACGTTTTTTTTTGGCACTAGTGACGCAATTTGTTATTGCAATACCTGAGGCTTGCAGTGCTCCTCCAACCAGCTGAACACACAACCAGACAACTCAGCGAAATTCGCCACGGAAATAGTATTAAATGTTCGAAATAGTTGGTCCATTATCGCCTGGAACTGATAAAAAACGTAAATATCAACGTTTAAAAAATTTTTCCTCGATTTTTTCTTACCACTTGGAATTTTGTCTCGTCAGAAACTCGCATTTCCGCGTGACCCGGCTGTGTTTGGTGCTCCTTAACAATCTGTTCAATGTTTCCCTGCATAATCCGCAACGCAACAACCTCCTTTCGCAGGGCATTTCGCTCCTCCTCCTGTTTTTTCTTCTGCAGCAGCAGAAACTGGATGTACTGGATAGATTTCTCGAGAATTGTCGCCTTGGAGAGCTTGTAACCCGAGGCCTCCTGGTTCTGACAGGCCGGTACAAGGTCCTGGAGGGAGTCATAGCCCTTTTTGATGGCATCTCGACGCTTTTGCTCGGCGTGCGTGTGCGCCTGACGTCGCCGTGCCTGGTAGCAGATCGTCGAGCTCTTATTGTCGCTGTCCTCGTCCTCTGAGACAGATTTTTTCTCTTGGTAAAAAGAAAAAAATCATCTGGGTAATTGTATTAGATCAATAGTGACCAGGGTTTACCGGTATTTGGTGCTGATGACGATGGGGTGTTGACAGATCCAGTGCTGTTGCAGCGAGAAAATCCGTATTTTTCTGTCGGACTCGAAGGCTCTAATTTCATGTCTCCATCAGATCCTGTACCGGAATTTCTCGTTGATGTGGCTGAAATTGTGCTTTATCAGAGAGTCATCTTATCTCCAAGATAATAAATTACAATGTCAGTGTATAAAAAAAATTGCGAAAGACTTTGTAGAATTTGAAAAAGTTTTTTTTTCAACTACTTACAAGCTTCGTAGGCATCTTTGTGCGACACTTCAGCCATGTTTTGTTGGTTGAATGAGCATTAACAAATCACACATGCAATGAAAAAAGGTAAATAGATTTTGATGGAGGTTGAGAGGTTAATGGAAACATCCGAATGGCACTTGTGTATTATCTCAACACAAATAATCGCTTGCTGGCTAGTCCAAGAGTGTTCTTACTTGTGAAAAAGAAGATTTTATCACAGATAATGTGGATTTTATTGTCACAAATAGACCAACTGCTGAGAAATTTCGCAATGACTGATGAAGCCGTGGTTACAGACGGCAGCCATTTTCGAAGACAAGCATGTTTCACATGTTTGACAGCGTCGACGAGAGAGCACACATGCGCACACCCTTCTCTCTCGAAAGGGGGTCGAGAGGGGGAAAAAAACCCAGTGCGCAGTATCTAACTGCGTAATAGATCATCCAGTTGGCGCCAAGTGTCTTTGAAAATAGAATGTAAGGATCCTAATATTAATAATCCTGAAAAAAAATTATTTCAAACGACGAATTAAAAAAATCAGATAAAGCATTTTATTTATTTATTTTTTAAGTTTTATGATTGGTTTTTTAAAAGGTTTTTTTATAGAAATACGAAATTAATTGCCGACAATCGGGCAATTAAATTTTTCGGATGAAATTTCAACAGATTACTGTCCTGAAAGATGAAAAATTATCAATCCATTTTTATTATTTAATTATTTTTCACTGAAATGAGCTGTAAAATTATTATATAAATACGTCGGAAAATTGCCAAGACGGCAATATATACCATATGTTCTTTTAGCAGCAGTTTTTCCAGGAACCATCCTTTTAACCGCTGCGTTCTATCGTGACAAATGATGTTTTGCCAAAAACGCACATTGCCCTCACCTTTTGCTGTGTGCCGCTTTTCATCTACGCTACATATTGGGCCTGATGCATTCGCTCTAACACCACAGACATATCTACGTCTATAGTGGCAGAGAAGTGTTGGGACTGAATGAGGTATAATTTGAAGAGAAAAGATTGCTTTCTACGATGTCAGTGAGTGCCGTATTAATTTGTTGTATAGTTGCATTTATTTGCAATAGTGTACAATGGACAAGTGCGGATTTCACCGACGAAGAAGGACCACCGTATGCGTATAATCCGAACGACGTGTGCACGTTGCAAGATTGCGAACTAACAGGTTAGTGGTAAAAATAAATTTTGAAACACACATCATTCTCGGTTATTGTTATATAAAGTTAATAAATTTGTTTTGAAAATATAATAAGTCTAATTTAATGTACCTAGGGAACTGCAATGCAGGCATTGTATATCGCGATATATATTTAGTTTTCGAGTACATATGTAATTCATAAAAAACGCAGAATTTTACGTACCAAACAGTATTTCTGGTAAATATATTAACAAATTATGATCAATTTCAAGTGTTTTTATACAGAATTACGGCCGGGATCGAGGCTAGAAAAAAAAATTTCAGACATACAAAATACAAATAAAATCATCGTAAGAAAAAGGATATAGAGTATTTGAACCAGTATAGATGGACAAATTTTAAATTATTGGCGAAATGAATGGGGTTATAGAGATTTTACTCACTGATGATTATAATTTGTTCATGAACTAAAAAAAATTAAGAATTCTTAATCTAATTCTTAGTTTGATTAATCAAACTGTGTTGTAACTGCTTGATTTTTGGCATTTAAAATCGTCTGTCTATTAGGTGACCGTATATAAAATTTTTAAAAAATGTAGATTGTACAATGGTGAATAACAGAAAAAAACAAAAATTCACAATAATTAAATCAAAATTCATCGAATAAGTACCATATGCCATATTTTATAATGAAAAATATTTACGAAAATAGACTAGGTGAGTGGAGACCACATCCTCTCTCTCTCTCTCTATTGCTTCGTATAAAGATTGCATACAATATATATATTCGATGAATTAAATTTGTGGTTTGATGTGAAGAATTACAAACAAATGCGCTAATTTATCGATCATATGAAAACTTTGAAATTTCAGAGAAAAACGAATAAAATAGATTTGCTGTTATAGATGAAAATTCCAATTTTTATTAACTATATGAAAAAAATTCAATATAAAACTGATTTTGTCATACAGCTGAAGAAATAATAAGCAAAATGGACAAAAACTTGGATCCGTGCAAAAATTTTTACGAATTTGCGTGTGGACGATTTATCAGGGAAACTTTAATGCTGGACGACGAAGTTGAGGTCAATCTAGATGCCACGAAGAAGAATAGAATAGAGAATCAAATAAAACGACTGCTGGAGGAAGAGAGTCCTCCCGACGAACTCAATGCATTCAAGCTTGCCAAAACGTTCTACAGGTCTTGCATGAATGAAGGTAAAAATTGAGTTTTATATTAGCAGCAAGTTGTTATTCGAATTAAAAATAACTTTTTCTCAGCTGCCATTGAGGAAAACGGATTGAATCCTCTCTTGAATCAGCTGAAGAGACTCGGAGGTTGGCCAGTAGTCGAGGGGGATTACTGGATTGAGGAGAGTTTCACCTGGATGGAAGCTATTCACAAGATGAAGCATAACAATTTCTTAAATAATTTTTTATTAAACTTCGGAGTTGATACTGTCTACATAAACAGTACAGAGCAACAACACAGAGTATGTATTAGTCAATATGGCTTCTTCTATTAGAAATTACCGTTTCGGACTCTTTAATGAAAGTTGTTATCAAAAATTGTAGTTTTTTGACAATAACTTTTAAAAAGTGAAAAAATTTTATTTTTTAAAACTTTTTTCAATTTTTAGAATGTCTATTTTTAAATTATTATTTTGCTTAATTATTCGTTATCGACGCGAAAAAAATTACGAAAATGTAAAATCTGCGAGGGGGGCACTTTTAGTTCCAGCTAACAACGCCGACATATCTTCCGAAACCGAAGTACGCGCGCTTGGAGAAATATTACAACCTAATGACCCAAGTGGCAGTGCTTCTGGGAGCCGATGAAAGTCGAGCCAAAGACGAACTTAAAAAAGCTATGGCTTTTGAAATAGCATTGAGAAGCGTAAGTTAAAAAAACCATCGTATAATTTGTCGATAATATAGTTAAATACTTTAGAAAATTAATATATTTATGCCTGTTGTTAATATTTTACAGGTTAATTATGTGATTGTTAAAGAGATGACCGCGGCGGAATTGACGGAGCAATATCCAACGATTCCCTGGACAAAGTATTTCGCAGAGATGTTGCCAGAGACTGTGCTTGCAGGTGTAAATGTATCCATTGCCTGTGTGCCAGACAAAATTGCTCATTTTGAGAGGGTCATGAGCCAAACACCAAAACGGGTCGTGGCCAACTACTTGATGTTCAAAGTAGCTTTGTATATGCTTCCGTACCTCAATAGTGAGGTTCGCCAGATGCTTCAGGATGTGAAAAGAAAATTGAACCCCGACTTGAATATTAATGTGACCCGGCCGAGGTGGTTAGTTTGTTCTCACAATGTCCTTAGATCTATGCCTCTAAGTGTTACCGGACTCTACGCTCGGGCATACCTCGCGGATCATATTCCGTCTAAAGTATATCAACTGGCTGAAGAAGTGAGAAACCAGTTTAGGATTCTCCTAGATGTGAGCTTCATCATTTTTTCACTGTTGTGCCATGAGAATTAGACACATTATGTATGTTGTTGATATTTTGCAGGCTGAATGGATAGACAATAGCACGCGAACACATATGGTCAATAAATTGAATGCAATGAGGTTCCAGACAATGTTTCTTGATGAAGCGTGGGAAAATGATACACTTGAAGACTGCTACAGAGGCCTCATAATAGATGAGAATGATTATTGGCAGAGTCAATCAAATATCTATGCTTTGACAGGAAAACATTTCAACAATTTTCAACTACCAGTTGAGAAGAACATCTATTTGCTCGTCGATAAAACAATCACTTTTTTTAATTCGTATTACCGGGCGGTGAAAAATGAATTACGTAAGTATCATGCTTCAATTAAACTATCATATTTTTTTTATTTATTAATCGTTCGATACCACCTAAAACATGAAATAATACAAACATTATTAGAGTAAAATGACAGGAAATTTGATTTTCTTCCAAAAAATGCAGAATAAATTTTTCTATTCATATACCACTATATTTTGCAAAATATGAATTTCAAAAAATTCAAATGTTTTTCAAAATATGCCAGAAGTACGAAGAATGAGGGCAATACTTAAGCTAATAATGATTTTTTTGAAATTAAAAAAAATTAACATGGAGTACAATATCTCGCTATAAAAAAAAAAACAAAAAACAAAAATTACATAAACAGTTTTACCGTTGTCTGTAAAATACTGCTTTATTGATGTCAAGTTTCACTAAAAGCTCGCCAGATAACACAAAAAGTTATAGTGCTATTGAAGAAAAAAAAATTTCCTCGTTTTGCCTGTATTTCTCTATATGTCATATATTAACCCAACTTTTTTGGGTTTAACAATTTCTATTTTCTCATGGAATATTTCAGTAAGATTTCTAAGCAATGTATACACACTTTTCATCCAGATATTCCATTCGGAGCGATCCATGCTAGGCTGTATCTCACTCACGGAGTGCCGAGTTATCTGGATTATGGAAACCTAGCTGTTATAATTGGCCGTGAAATGACACACGGCTTCGACGTCACAGGTAGACACTTTGACGAAAATGGAAATTACGGGAAATGGTGGTCCGCTGGATTTACGCAGAAATTTTACGAGAAAATAAGTTGTTTAATACACCAATATGATCAATACATCGTCAAACAAGTGGGACTCAAAGTAAGACACTATTGCCTTGATTGTATCCAATGGTAAAAAGTACATGAGTTTGGTTTTTGTAGGTGAACGGTCGGCTGACGGCAAATGAAAATATCGCAGACATCGTTGGCATAAAGTTAGCTTACATGGCTTACCAAAATAGGTTAATACACGAAGGATCTCAGCCAGGACTTCCGGGCCTGCCCTACGATTCTAACCAAATATTTTGGATTACCGCGGCGAGTTCTTTTTGCTCATTGACACGAGACAATACGTTGATACATGAAATTCACACCGATCGCCGCGCTCCACCTGAATTTCGAGTCATTGGGTCATTCTCAAATATTCCCGAGTTTGCAAAGGATTTTAATTGTCCTCCTGACCCCAATATAAATTCCTGTGGTCCATTTTTCTAATTTTTTTTTCTTACATTCAATTTTACACACCGTAAAAAAATTATAAACTTTATAAATGTTCTATATAACGTGTGACTAAACTCAGCAGGAGCGTATGCGCCATTTTTTTTGAAAATCGGTTTTAAAAGACTAGTTAAAGATTAATTTTTAAAAAACGGCACATATGCCCTTCTGATTTTAGTCACGGGATATATATGCTGTAAAAATAAATTCAATTTTCATGATAAATTTAAATTTCTTCACTGTAGTATTAATTTACTTGCTTATTTCAAGTTGGCGCCAAAAACACCGCGCGCGCCATTTTAATAAAACGGTATTCCGCATATTGCGATATATAGATGCTCACAAATATATACATATATTTATAATACTACGCCCATATGTGTGTATACAGATTCAAGGATTCGCAATATTTCATAGTATTAGTCCTGTAAAAATGTACAAGTGAATGTGACTGCACTGCATCACATCAAACTCTCAGCGCGGTTACTCACAGAGTCGATCCACGCAATTGTTTGCCATTTGCGTCGATCTCCGCATATCCTGTCTGCGAAAAAAAATTAATTGACATTTATAAAAAAAAGCCCCCAAGAAGATCAAAGTCTTGATGAAAAGTGCAGTGAATGTGTGTAGGTTGCGTAGAATGGGATATTTTTAGAAGCCAAACCACGACGCAAGTGTCGTTATCATGTCAAAGCCTGGGCTATTGATATAGGGACAAAGAGATAAGCCGTAGATTCGATCAAGTATCACGACGTAGAAGACTTTACCATGCCTGACAGTGCGGCTGTTTATCAACCCACAACTGTGGGTTACATGTACGACAATGGAATCGACGGGAACGAGAGTGGAGTTGGACTTGGCGGCGCCAATATTCGCAGCGGCTTCTCCAGGATCGTTTTCAGGCACAAAGTCAGCACGAGAAAGTGGTTGGAGTGGGTGCTGCTGTCCGTGGCCATCTGTGCCACAATTGCCGGGCTGACGACAATGCTCGTGAACCTGATAGCCTCGCCATCAACTGCAGAAATCCAGGTAAGTCCGCCATAACCTCAAAGAAACCCGTCATAACCGGTTTTGCCCATGCAGAGTGACAGCAAGGACACGGAAACCAAGGTAGAAAACAGGACAGACGACTCGTCGCGAGGATCTGTGGCCGTGGGAGCCACAATAACACTCCTGGGACTGCTGATGGGTGCTCTGTGGATCTGGCTGCAGTTTTTCCGACGTGGAAAGTCGCAGAGAGGCAGCATGAGTCGAGCCAGCGGACAGGTGAGGCTTTCAATCCAATTTCCCAGAGCTTTTTTTACGTTTTCCCGACCAAAATCTGCTTTGTTTCTGCCCCCTGACGCCCTTTTACCTTGTTACTTTACCCTATTATATGCAAAATTGCTATGAGGAAAGATGTTGGGCGGTTTGAATCCATCGACTGACTTGCTGGTGGGTTCCACTTCGCAGTACGGGCCGGTACTCACCGAGGTACCCAGTCAGATGAAGATCAACGAGACCCGGGCCATTCCCTTGTCCGATCAGGAGGAGGAAACTCACACTCTCATGCCCGATCCTGCTCCTGTGCCACCTGTCAACGACTCCAATCGGTCACCTAGTCAGTTAGCAGGCTGAGTATCATAGCCATGATGATTTTTTAGCTCGTAAGACCGCGCTCCATTCTCCATAGATCGTAGACTCGCTCAATGACAGTATTCTCACTGTTTATTCAACTGTTTGCCCTCTGGTTATGCTGTTTGTTTAATGTTAGGGGACAACTCTGTGATCCCGAGGACGCGAGCTCTCGCTACTCGCTGCACAACGATTTCCAAACGTGAAAAAAAAAAAAACAGTTACAATTCAAGGCAAGAATTTATCTATCCTTCATTGTATCGCTAGTGTATAACTTTATATCATAGCTTGTCTGTACTTAATTTCTTTTCTTTTCTTAACCGTATAACACCACACGACCCTCCTCATTTATTGTTAACTAATGTATATTATTATTATTATTATAGAGAGTTTGGTATTTTTTTTTGTTTTTTAATTCCGTCCATTAACACATCATTTTTGTGCCACATTTGTTCGGCTGACTTATTCATATATTTACCTATATAGAATTTATCTAGACAAATATATATTCCTATATGTAAAGTTTCTATTCATTTAGTCCTCCATTATATTCGCTGTAAATTATTTTAACTTTTCAGTGTATAAATGATAAATAAAGACTGAGCGAGTGAGATACAAAATACATTATTATACTATTTTCTCTCAACAAATAATATTCATTTTCCCATCTGAAAAAAAAATCTCTCAAATTTTTACATACTTGTAAATTTTGATTTTTTTTCACAAAAAAAAAAAAAGAAATATGACGGTCGGTAATGTTGATATTTGCTGAAAACCAGGACAATTCAGAATTCAGATTCGCGGGATATTTTTTATTTTTATTTGAGGTTAGAATATTAACTTTGTCTTGGTTTTTGTTATGTATGTATCATGTAAACCGCAAATTTTTATTAATCATGAGTAAAAATTCAAAACCACACACCCGAGCGGGTGGCAGAGCTGCTCGTTCAACGGAAAAATCTCCCTCAGAGCCCGAAGAATCGGAAAAAACCGAAATTAAACGTGAAAACACTCCTCCGGAGACAGTGTCAAAGTATTTCGTAGCAGAGATCCTGGAGCCAGCGACGAAGACCGTGTCAAAAAAGCGTAAATCAGTAGAGATCAAGTCTGAGGACACAAAGCCGAAGACTGTCAAGCAGGAAACCGACGAATGGTTTCCAAAAAATTGGCGAGAGACGCTGGACCTGATCAAAGAAATGCGTAAAGGCGGGACAGCACCTGTAGACGGCATGGGGTGCGATAAGTGCTCTGATAGCGACGCAGATCCTCGGATTTATCGCTATCAGTGCCTTCTAGCGCTGATGCTGAGTAGCCAGACGAAGGACCAGGTGAATTATGCGGCGATGGAGCGGCTGAAAACGCACGGATGCACGCCGGAGAATATCCTCGCGACGTCCGACGACGTCCTGGGAAAATTGATCTATCCCGTCGGTTTCTGGAGGGTAAAGAACAAATTTTCCCCTTACAACCCTAAAAATATTAAATTTATTTTAGAAAAATGACTCAATAAATGTTTTAATCGACAGAGAAAGGTGCAGTACATCAAAAAGACGACGGAAATTCTGCTAAAAAATTATAAAGGTGACATACCTGATTCAATCGAGGGTTTGTGCGCGTTGCCAGGCGTCGGACCCAAAATGGGACATCTCTGTATGCAAGTAGCCTGGAATCAAGTTACAGGAATCGGTGTAGACACTCACGTGCATAGAATTTGCAATCGCCTGCAGTGGGTTCGAAAACAGGCAAAAACTCCCGAGGAAACCCGGATCCAATTGGAGTCTTGGCTACCAAAAGAATTGTGGACTGAAATAAATTACTTGCTCGTAGGTTTTGGTCAGGAAATTTGCACTCCACTGCGTCCCAAGTGCAACGAATGTCTCAACAATAAACTCTGTCCATTTTCTAAAGTTAAAAAAAATACTGATTAGTTGGATTCTATTTTTTACACGAAATGTTTCCAAGAATATAAATTTTTTTATTTTGCATTTCTACGAGTTATTTTCTGCTTTGTCCTTAGCTTAGCACCTTTAGGAATTCGTTCCTTTCGTTTTTTTTCACGTGCCGAATTTTTTTTGTTTTTCCGCCGGTCAGATACCATTTTTTGATGATACACTTTGCTCCGACTGGCTGCTTTTTGGATTGCCTTGGACAAAGCCTTTTTTTGGACCAGAGGCTTGTCAACTGTAGCTGGGGTTGACTTCTTCGATGGTTTCGCGGTCAGTGCCATTCCCGGAACTGCTTCCGTCACACTCTCATCGTCCTCCTCGGCTTCTGACTCTTCCTCGTCCTCGTAGGCTGGCTTGTTTTCTCCCAGAATCGTCGAACCCTCCACCAAGTCGTTTACATTCAGTTCTAGGATGCTTACAGTTTTGCCCGAGTCCTCGTACTCCTTTGAGAGAAACTCCTCGAGCTCAGGAATATCACGTGACGAGACGAGAGACTTGAATTTGTCTCTAGCCTAGAAAAAATGCTCAGTGATTTTTCAGTGGGTAAAAAATATATAATATACTCACCTCACTGCGAATACGCTTTTTTTCCTCCTTTAATTTCACCTTCAGCTCCTCCTGAGCTTCCTCACGACGTTTAACTTTTCGTCTGTGAAAGCCTGTAAGAAATCTCCTGGTCGACAATATTCCAGGTTAGATTTTGTTGGTAAAAATTGAGAAATTTTTTGTTGTCTTACCTCCGTTCCTGTTCATCGAAGACAAGTGTCACCTTCTTTCGTTTTTTTGGCCGGTGAGGCTCACGATTAACATTTAAAAGCCTCGGTGGACCAATTGTTGGTCGTTTCATTATTGTTAAAATTGCCAATGTGTCAAAATATAACAAACATGCGATTCGAGGTTATGATGTTTTCTGACGCCATTTTCAAGTATGGCCGACATTGGGGGGTTTTTTTTTCTCTTGCGGTCGCAGCGCCGGTCGTCGGTAATTCAGACTACAATTTTTGAAATCACGTAAGGTCATACGCGCAATGGGAATTAATAATGCACACGTGTACGATGATAACGTATGAACTAAAGATGATTGGTTAGATATTTTTTATCACTGTATTTAATAAGTATTTTCCTTAATTTTTATGCTTGGGAATGTGCGATGGTCTTTGAAACGACGCCAGGGGGTTGCTGATTTTTTTTCGAGCCTCTTTAGACTCCAATGCAACGATAAAAAACCGTATAATATGCTCAGTGAGGACCTCTCAGTCGGGCGAGGTCTTCCAGTTGAGAGAACACGAAGAAATAGTCTTTTTTTTGGTGAATCCTAACGTTCTAACGTGCCTTTTAATGAGAAGATATCAATCGATTTTCAATTTTTATATACGTCAGTCGATGTATTTTGATCTGCTCAACACACTGGGCACTTCCTTTCATTCGGGCGAGGTCATCCAGCTGCGATTTTACAGAAGAAATGGTCTTTTCGGGGGGATTTTGTCCTTT
Source organism: Macrocentrus cingulum (assembly GCA_002156465.1). Classification (NCBI taxonomy): domain Eukaryota; kingdom Metazoa; phylum Arthropoda; class Insecta; order Hymenoptera; family Braconidae; genus Macrocentrus; species Macrocentrus cingulum. Next base: position 115,168 of record MVJL01010566.1, read on the forward strand.
TGATGCGCTTTTAATGCGAAAATATCAATGGATTTTTCATTTCTGTACGTCATTTCATGTATTTTGACCTGTTGAACACACTGGTAACCTCCTTTTTATCAGGTAAGGTCATCCAGCTGAGATAACTTGAGAAAATGGCCATTTTCCGTCAATTTGGACTTTCTGACGCGCCGCTCAGTGAGAAGACATTTATCAATCTTGAATTTGTCTACGTTTTTTGGTGTATTTTGATCTCCTGAATACGTTGAGCATACCCCTCTAGTCGGGCGAGGTCATTTCGAAGAGATAAAACATAAAATCGTTTTTACTACTACGCGACATTACTTTAGATTTTTGTGTCATTCCTATGTTATAACGGTTAAAGAAAATTATAAACAGAAAATATAATGTTTAAATGATATAACTATGTGCCCATTAAGGCTTAAACACCAAAAACAATTTAAATAGTAATGATTTCCCATTAAATTTCTCTTAACCGATTTTTAATCGGTATATTTACCTTACAAATAACCAGAGAAAAAAATTTTTTGTTCTCTCAATCCCAATTTACAAAAGTTAAACGCAACAATTTTATTTATAAATAGAAGTATCAATAATACAAGAGGACTGTTAGAAGTTAATATTTACGAAAACAAAAGAAATTACAGTAATAATAGAAAAAAAATGCGCTACTTTTTTAATCTCAATTTTTTTTTTTTTTTTTTTCGTTTTTTTTTCTTCCTATTGGAAATTTACTTGCAAAATTCCGCAGCTATGGGCTTATTTTAATTATTATTCAAAAATCAGAGAGACTGTTTGAAAAAACAAACAAAAAAATCATCTTATTTTGTCTTTTTCTTCTTGGGCTTGGCAGTTGATTTGTTTTTCGCCGGTTTCTCCGCCTGTTTCGCATACTTCTCGATGAGTGAATCGAAGAAACTCTCAGCTTGGCCCGCACGATCTTTATTGCGCTTTTGAATGGCCAAAGCCAGGTCACTGTCCGTCGATGTTTTCTTTTCCGTGTCTTCGCGGTTCCGCTTCTTTGCCAGGCGTTCAGCTTCGGCAGCCTCTCTGGCCCACTGCAAATGCAAAAAAAAAACCATTTAATAAACTCCAGACCATGTCTACTTGAGATAACAGGCATTTTATTGATTTAAAAAAAATTCCCTCAAGCTCTCGACTATTTTAATACCAAAATACCGTCAAACAATTGACGAATTTCGTTGCCTAGTGGATTATTATTATGTCGCGGGTACAAACGTTAAAATTAACTGAGCATGAAGAGAGAGAGAGAGAGAGGCATTTCATCATGGCAAAACAAACGGAAGTCACATGTGCAGCACGTGATTTCTTTGAATATAAACAAAAGTTTAAGTTTTGCACTAAAAGGAATGAGCTTTAGATACAGTTAAAAAGACATTATATCAAGTTTTGCGTGTGTGCAAGTTAAGAAACAAAGTGAGCTATGCAAATTCCGGTATTTATAATTCCTGGCAAGCGTTACTGCGAGCTAGCAGCCTAATGTTAGGCACTGCTATTGCATAACGAGCATCACAACTCAACTAGTCGATGGCCGAGACATATAAATACAGATATATTATTATAAAAACATGACATGAGGTGATGGTCTAAAATTTGCCGCACCCATTGCACGTGAAATCATCGCTTTGCACTGTGTGTTAGCAATATTAACCATTCGTTTATATTATTACAAAAATCAATGGGCGGTTAAAGAAAAAAAAAATGTAATAAAACATTTATCTTAACTGTGAATCAGGCATAAAAATTATTTACAAAGACACTCGTACACAGTGAAAATAAAGAGCATCAACAGTATAGAGCAATTAAATTATTCAAGGCTACACTCGTCTATGTATCCATGAATTTTAATTAGCAGTTTAATATACAGAAAAGTTTATGCTAATCACACACTAATAATTCCATATTCTATAAACAGAGAAGTCATTTCATCAACTTTGTCTGATTTATAACATTGGTATATCTCGTTAGAAATAATTAATAGATGTGATGAAAGGGGGGGGGAAATTAAAATGTCGATTATAAGCATTTATTGAGGAAAATTCATCTAGATATTAATCAAAGCTCTCGACATCTCAGTTGCTCGACGTTTCTGATTGATTTTAATTGCAGTGGAGTGACCAGCAAGGAATTTTCATAGAGTCGTTTATTTAGTTAAAATACGCATAAAATAATTTAGGACACTGCGTCGATTATTAAGGAAGGTTTAGTGTTTGAAGTGTGGAAAATAAATTCCAAAAACACTTTTTCAACACTAAAACAAAAAATAATAGACAATTTTTTTGAGTGATAATTTTTTGCTAAAAATAATTAATTTTTGTGTCAATGAAAATTTTAGCCATTAAAAATTATGATGTAATGATTTTTAAATATTTTACTTATGGAAATCGATATTTTAAAGATTTTCCTTTTTTTTCGCATATTTTTTTTTTTTTAATTGTTGCTAAAAAAATTGATTTCTGTTTTAATGAAATTTTTTTTGTCATTACTGTAAAGATCTTACTCTATTTATTGAAATTTTTTTTTACATATTTTTCAGAATATTTGAATATATAAAAAAAAAATGGAAAATTTTTCTATTATAAATTTTTACTAAAAAAAATAAAAAATATTTTCGCGTCGTTAAAAATTGATATTATAAAACTTTTAGCTTTTTTTAAAAAATTTTTAACACTCCTTGAGGATTATAAAATATTTAAATTTTCAGTTACCCTTTTAATACAACTATTCTACAAGATTATTCATTAATACATTAAAAAAAATTAATTTTCTTCAATTTTTAATCGTTAAATGTAACAAAAAAAATTTTGCGTGTAATTTTAATCAATAAAAGTTTACTAAAATGTCTTAAAAACTAATAAAAACACGAATTTTTGCAGAAATGGATCGAAAAAAAAAATTTTTTTTCAGTGAACCATCGAAAAACGAAACGGACTTCAAGTGTGGGACTTTGGAGGATGACCTTGAGCTGGATGAGAGCATCTGGCCGGGTGCCCTGAGCTAGAGCGGAAAGCCCAGAAAACAGAGAGGAGCCTCAAAACCGCGATTAACACACATTACCCAAGAGTGCGCTCATCGGCGAGGAATTCAGAGCGTATATCCCGAGTATATAACCGCGCGGCGGGTTGGTTGGGTGCTTCAAGTACTCTTTAGACTTCCCAGAAAACAAGTTCACGTATTTATATAGTTAGTGCGTTGACTGATGTGCGAAACATAACGATGGACTTGCCATGCCATCAAAAGCACCACAAACGTGCAGATGGAGCGAGAACAAAGCATCGCTTGATCTAGAGAGCAGTATAGCGTGAAACACCCCACAAAATGATTGAACAACACGCAGTAGTCTGCATTTCGTTATATTACACATAATAGATGGCAATTGTGATTGAAATCTGCACGAGATTGAAGGTCGTGATGACGAGAATTGTCAAATGAAATAATAAGCGCGATAGTTCGCGTGCTCGAACAATTTCATTCATAAATTTATTCTCCAGCAAGTTTGATTGGGTAAATCGAGGAATTTACATGGGAGACGGCTTAGATATCGCGTCACTAAATGCCAAAAGGGCGTATAATTTTTTTGTAATATCTCGATATAACTCGGTAAATTTGCGACATAGCGGAAAATGTCATTAGAGTCAAATGATAGGAATTTAAATTTTTTATAAATAATGTCGAATAAATTTTTTTGATAATTTGCTTTATTTTCGAAATATTATGAAAAATAAGAATTTTTCAAAATTAGTAATATCTCGAAAATTAAGAGAGATACAAAAAAATTTATTTAACATTTTTTGTAGGTAATTAAAGCCTCAGTAATTTTACTTTAATAATATTTTTCACTAGAACTCATATTTACCGTGTTATTTATAAAAAACTAAAAAATTAACGAAATTTGCAATGCAATACCCCTTGAAAATGGGATTTTGTATGACGATCTGAAAAAAATTGACAAGAACTGTTTTAATAACGAGTTTAATGAGGTTTAATGGAGAAAAAAAATTTTTTGTTGTAAAATTTTCCAAGGATATACCTACCTACCCCTTGTAAAAATCTTGCAGTTTTCATAATTTTTCAGTTTTTTCACGATAACGCCGTAAATATGCAAAATAATGAAAAATAGTATAATAGTTAAATGATCAGAAATTAAATTTCCTACAAAAAATATAAAATCAACTTTTTTGATATTTCAATTAATTATCAAGATATTTCGGAAAATAAAAATTTTCAGAAATCTAAAATATCCAAAAATCTATGAAATTTACAAAAAAAAAACGAATTAATACTTTTTATAGGAAATTAATTACCTAATCATTTAAGTTTAATAAAATTTTTCGCTATTTGTCATATTTACCGAATTATTGCCAAAAAACAACAAAAAAATCCATAAAAATCGCGATTTTTCCTATCAAAAAATTTTCAAAAAAAAACTTCCTAAAAGCTCATTACATTAATTCATCTACTCATTAATCATTCATTTTTTCACCATTCACCCTCGAGGAAATACTGACGCGATCCATTAATTTCACGATAAGATCAATTGTTCTCCGCGCGTTGCTTTCAAGGGTTCAATTGTCAACTAGAACGACTATTACTCCGACACTATTACGTAATAGTTTTATCTAGTAATAGAAGAAGCTTCAAATATATGCTATATATCATAAGTAATTACTTAATTAACACTGTCGCATGTAAAGCGACCCTCGTAGCTTGTTAATTTCAATTACTATCGTGAAATATCATGGTACACTTTGAGTTAGCGCACATCTACAAAAAGGTCATTGATTATCAAACATGCGCATAAGCGTAACAATCGCAACTCATCATAAATGCTTACACGATTGTCAATGAGCCGTGAATCCCATTGCGTCGTTTAATTGCAGTCTAAATTCCAGATTAGATTAAAGGTACTCGAGTTTGTTTAGCTACAAATTAAAAAAAAATATTATATCAAGTCTTGTGTCCTCTTTCCGCGACCATCCGCCGGGTCAGATGGTCCTCAGGGCGAGAATCACGAGGACCAGGGCGCCGGAGACACCGCGAGCAGTCGAGCGATTGCACTCTGGCAGCGGTTTGTCAGTTGTCGGCTCACTAAAACCATCCGTGATGGCCTTGACCTCGTCTACTTGCTGATAATTGCCCAGGGGTTGCATCTGCGGCCGTGAAACGGCGACAGGTTCATTTTCCTCGTGCAGTGGAGGCCCCGTGGGCGGTGGATACGTCGCAACAGGTGGTAAATCCGTCTCGGCAACGTCTTCCGAGTCGTAGGACCAGGAAATGCGTGCGGTGGACGTCGGCAAGTCCTCTGGCACGGGTTCCAGCGTCGTACGCGGGATTTGCGGCGGGTAGTAGGGCTCATAGGGCCCAGAATCGCTGTAGGAATCGTGCGTGGAGGTCCGCAGAATTTCCGGCGGCTCACTGGGCTCACGTGAGGACGTGTAGCCCAAAGTTGACGGCCAAACTCGTGGCAGAGGCTGTTCCGTGGTTGATCGCACGTACCAGGGCGCACTCAGAGTCGACAGACGCTGTTCGGGAGTTGAATAATCCTCGGTAGAGGTAGATGTTGGATAATTGCGCGTGCTTGACGCCGGATAATTGACACTTGCGTCTGTTGGACGCAGAGAAATTCTCTCGCGCGCTGTCGAGGACCATTCGTACGATGCTCTGGTAGTTTCCGGGTGTACTAGGTCCTCTGTGATGCTCCTCCACTCTGGATCAGGCTCGAAATTCACCTGCTTGGCCTCCAAAACCCGTGCCACAGCGTTTGGACACTTGAATTGCGGATTGTGGTTGAGAAAAATACGCTGGAGGTCTGAGAGGCGTGAAATCTCGTCGATATTCAGACACTCGAGCTTGTTCCCGGCAATTCGCAGGTCCGTCAGGCTCGGGAGATTGTCAAAAACACCTGGTTCAATCGTGCGGATTTGATTGTAGTTGAAATCGAGGTAAGTGAGGAGATTTAAGCCCTCAAACCACGAGGCCTTGATCGTCGAAATCCGATTGTTGTCCAGTCGCAGTTGCTGCAGGCTCGTGAGACTCCGAAAAGCATCGGAATCAATCTCCTGAATGCCACAGTTGGAGCAAGCCAGTACCCAAAGATTGTCGCCAAAACGGGCGAATGTATCGCGCGTTATTTGCGGCAAGTTGATGTTTGCTATGCGAATTTTCTCCGTTCGCTCGGGAATTGTGTAGAGATCGTAGGGATGTCCACTGTCGCAAGAATACTCCACCATATCTTCATTGGGCACTTGTACACAAATGGCTCGAGCCTCGTTGGCAATAAGGAGCAGTAAAATCACGTTTATCGCGCGCATTTTTCTTGAAAAGTCACAAAAATGAATTTTTTTTCAGACTGTGGGTGATGCTCTAACTCACACACATTTCCGGGGGTAAACAGGCGGGCAAAAAAAAATTCGAAAGAACGAGGAGAATTCAAATCACAGACTGAATTAAAATCCCTCGTGCCTGAGATATTTATTTACCAGCTCTGCCCCTTCTATTTCAATCCTACCCTCCCTCTCTACTCCCACGTCTGATCAAAGCCTAATGGCACACGCCTATCGGCATGAAAATAGAGGAGCTTTCAAAAGCAACAGCGGCCATCGATAGTAATTCCTTTTGAAATTGCATTTTTTCCTGAGGATATCAACATTAAATTTTTAAAAGCTTATCGGGGAGTTATAATAGCATATCGAGAGCATGTGGTACTTGTCTGCTGATTGGTTATTTACAGTCTTTACCGACAATTGCTCGTTTTAAATCGTGTGTCTTACCTTGCGCTTTCGTCGCAGTTTTTTCTTCTCACTCTCCTCGGTGAATGACTTATACTCGGGAACTTCCTCCTTCTCAATTAGCTTTTGAATTATGTCGTGTATTCGCGGCTCATCCTCGCAATTGGCAAAAGGCACAGACTCCAGAATGACATCCATGTCGCCTTTGCCTGAAAAAAATTTTTTATAGCATGAAAATATTTTCTCTGGTCACTAAAATCGATATTACAAGTCTAAAAAAAGGATTTAGAGGTAATTGGTAAGAGGAAGAGGGAGTTTTAAGGCTGGGGTAATTTTTTAAAATGGTTGAGTGATGTCAAAAATTAATGGGCGTTGATTGAGCGAGTTTTTGAGCCACTTACCGTCCATATATGCGCGTTTTAAATCGTTAACTTCAGTCTCAGAACCTTTGTAGGTTTTTTCATAATTGTTTATATCCTCTGTGGTGATTTCCTTGAATAATGAACGCCAGTACTCGGCCCAGTTACGCATAGCCACCTCCTCGCTGTCCTCATCGTACTGCCCGGTTTGATCGTAGATTTTGCGCTTCTCATTGTCGCTGAGAATCGAGTGGATAAAGCCGAGAACCTGGAACTTCTCTGTAGCCTCGACTTTCGTGTCCTCAGCGGCGCGGTCCGGGTGCACGTGCAGCGAAAGCTTGCGATAAGCCTTGCTCACTGAAAATTCAGTTAAATACAATTGTTAATTAGTATTTAGAGATCCTTGACACTGTTCTTGTTAACTAAAAATCGGGAAATTAGACACCGACGCTCACGGTGGCGATCAAAAAATTTAAGGTTATATGACTGAAAGTTGAAAAAACTCACCTTCTTTATCATTGGCAGTTTTTGGGATCTTTAATACTTCATAAAAATCACGAGTATCAAAATACTTCTCACACAAATCTACAAATTTTGCCATTTTTACACTCAAAATTTTTCTCAAGCGTCTTCAACAATTTTTTTCTACACGCCAAAACACTCGCGCGCGCGCTTCACAAAAACAGTGAAAAATTTTGCCAGTAGGGAGCGCACTGTCGTCGGTAAAACAGAGCACCATAACTAAACATCGGTAAAATAGAGTTCTTTAACTTTTAAAAACCGCTAAAGTTATTTATAAAAAAATTGTTTTTACATAATTTATAAAAATCTGCTTTTTTTTTTTTTTAATAAAATGCGGATGGAATTGATATTTTGATTAAATTTTAGGTAAGGAATGCAATTTTTTTTTTGTAACAATATTCTTGATTTTAGTAATTATATTATAAAAATACTCATACAACTGGATTTAGTCATTCCCAATATAACAATGTATAGATTGAGTAGTGAAGAAGCTAACAGACCCACACCAATAAAAGACATATTGGCCTTATTGGACAGAATAAAAATATTATGTACAAATGTTTGTTTTTTTTTTTTGTTTAAATTCGCGTTTTCCATATACGAATTTCGCATTAAACAACGCGATAAAATTTAAATTAGATATTTAAAGACTTTGCGAGACGTTAAAAACGTTTCTTTCAACAATCTAAAGATACATAATTAATTTTTTTTCAAATCCTAGATTGTTAAAATAATCATTTGATCATAATTACATTCATTCCGTGCATCAATTCGGAGCAATGAGCTGATTCAACAGCTCAGCACTCATGCAATAATCTATATATACATTAATTTCTGTCATGAATATAAGTTATTACATTATTAATAAAATATTTATATATATAATTAATTAAATAATCTAAATAATTTGAGCATTAAATTGAACATACATTTTTCCTTCCTATTCCTCGATTTTTATTTTTCATGCAAAACAAATTTTCAACGTTTTTTTTTTTTCTTCTTTACACTATAAAATATATAAATTTGATCTGAATGTGAAAAAAAAAAATTATACTGTACGAATTTTCAAAAATTTTTCTAATAATTGACAAAAAAAAAAGCGGTAACAACTTTGAACTCTCTTTGGCAGGCATTCTGTGTGCGATTCAACACAAGAAAATAAAAATACAAGGCTGAAAAGAGTGCAACAAAAAATCGAATGATTTTTTTCTTCGTGTTTGTTTGTTTTTTTTTTCGTTTTTTTTTTTTTTTTTGAATACTATTCCTATTTATTTACAAGGTTGACAAGATAGGTCAATGAACACGGATACATTTGTATCTATGCAAATTAACGTTGCCTCGTGAATTTCCAAGATTTTTTCAAGGTCTTCCAACGAAATTTTGCACGTGTCCATTAGTCAAATTGTCAAAGTTAATATATTTTTTAAAAATATTCCTTTCTTTTCCTTTGTTTTTTAATCTTTCTTTTAGCAAACTACATATACTGTAATTTGCAAATTTATTCGTGAGAATATCCGCTAAATAATTATTACATAATTATAGGGATAAAGCCCCGGATGACAAGGACACTTTGGATTCCGCTTGACATAACGGTGTGGTACAAATTTCGAAATGTGATTTAACCGGTTATAAATGATTAACTGGTTTTTTTTTCACAAGTCATCATTAAATATGTCTAAACCACGTTAAATAATTTACAAAAAAAAAAAAATTAAAATTAAAATTACAAAAAAAAAAATCTACAAGTCGCCACTTTCGGATATCTCTTCCTCTTTTCTCCCATAAATTTTTCACATAAATCTCGCACGAATTTTGCGCTCTCTCGCACATTTTTTCATTGAAAAAAAAAAAAAAGAGAAATAATGATTATTGAGCCGAAGTGCGGTAAAATAATGTCTAAATTTCAATAAAATTATCCTCACGCTTGTTTATCGCACGCTCGCACTTCATTCGCATCGTTTTGTTACTAATTACTAATTAATGTTAGATTAAAACACTAAGTCTTGCACTCGCAACACACTCACGCGGGCAAACAGCTTGATTTTTATGAAACAATAATTCCAAGTGTAAAACGACTACTTCATACGATTGATGACAAAATCACTGACGACAATCAAACCCTTTTGGTAGGGACTCTCAGCCAATGATTGGGCAAGACGTACTGCCTCAATGCAGTGTTTTTTAGCGAGAAATCTCGTCTGATCGAGACCCTGCGACTCGTGCACGAGCTCAAAGGCCTTCTCCACGTCGCCTGGCTCTTGGAAGCGGCGCATAATCATCGGATTCAGCTCAGGATACTGCGACAAAAATTTTTACATTATTAAAAAATAGTTTTTCACAGGTTAAAAAATCTACTTACTCGTTCGCAGGCAAATAGAACCGGTGCAGTTGCCAATCCGAGCTTTAAATCCGCCGCTGTGGGCTTTCCCATGGTCGATGACGACGAAACAAAGTCGAGTAAATCGTCGACAAGTTGAAAAGCAAGACCGATATTCCTCCCGTACTGAAATGCTACCTCAGCCAATCTCTCATCAGCACCCCCAAGCATTGCAACCTGTAGAAAAAAATTTTTCATACGTGAAAAAAAATTTTTTTTCGCACTTACTCCAAAACTGACTTCTTTTGATTGTCATAAGTCGAAAAAATTTGGTTGATGCAGGCTTTAAATATGAATATATGCATAAATAAACTTGTAGATAGTTAAATTACCTTTAAAATGAGCTATAAATTATAGCTGTAACCTGAATATTTCCGGAGATATCGAGAAAAGAGACATTGTGCTTCTTTACTGAATATCTCGGTAACCACTTGAGCTACAATAACCTCAGGGTGGTCATTTTGTAGGCAATTTAATTACCTTTTAATTTAATTATAAGGATTATTACGAAATTTCGCTTGGTTAAGACGATATAAATAAAAAAACGTCAGTAAGGTAACGAAATTTGTTATTTTTATAGGTTTGGCTTGAAATTATTTTTAACTTACGGCTTTGGCAGAGTTGGCGATCAAACTCGCAGTTTTTCGATAAGTTTTTGTGAGGTAGTGAGCAAATCTCTCATTCTCAGTTTCCTTTGAGCCCAATTGCATAAATTCACCCTGCACCAAGTCCGTGATAACCTGATGAAATTAATTTTTTTTAAAAATATTTTAATCGTAATTGCGTTATAAAGGAGGCGTTAATTGAATATATGGTGAATAGAATAAGTCAAGGACCGTGCACCGACTAATTATCGGGGTCACGCCTTGTTAGAACAAAATTTCTGAAAAAGTCATGATGTAATACAGAGGAAAGGTATTTACTTGACTGAGCGTAAGCGTAACGTCGTCGTTCCTCAATCTGGCGATCATCATCGAGGCCACAGCGAGAATGAAATCACCAGTCATTGTCACCTAAAAGAAAAAGAAAAAACAGAATAATAGATTTTGTAACTTTTTTTAATACTAACATAAATATACAGTTATTCAACATGTATGCTTGATCGCGAGACAGGTCATTGTGCGCTGCTCAGCGATTAATAAATTGGCAAACCGCGTGGATCAACCTTCGAAATTACTGTATTGCAAATTTATCGTTTCCTTTCACCAATGTACAAGCCATCGCTTTTTACTTGAGAATCAGAAACTCGTCAATCGTTCGGAAATTTCGCACTTTATATAACCGGATTGCCAATCGAAGAATTCGTATATAATATACATTTTTTTTTTTTTCACTCACATTATAATAATGAACAGTACCCTTTGCGTGCAGAGGTATCATTTTGAGTTTATAAAAAAATGTTATTTTGTATTTAAATTGCGATTTTTATGTTTTTATTGTAGAAATTGTTATTTTTTTAAGTAAAAATAAAATAGTAATTCAACTGAAAAAAATTTTTATGGTCATTTTACTTGATTTTTACATGATTTAAACACGAGTTTTCTGTCAGAAAATTCTATTAAAATTTGTTGGTCAACAATATTTTGTAATTCAAATAAGAAAAGTAATAATTTAACCAGAAAAAATTTTTTTTTCCAGATATTTGACTGATTTTTACATAATTTTTTTTATTGAAAATTCTATAGAAATCTGTTTATCAACACTATTTTGTAATTAAACTCAAAATTTTATTATTTTTTAATTCAAAAAAGCAATATTTTAATCGAAAAAAAAAATTTTCTAGACATTTTTTTCGATTTTTAAATAATTTAAACACAATTTTTCTGTCAAAAAATTCCATCATAATTTGTTAGATAATATTTTTCCATGATTAAACTCAAAATTTTAATTACTATCATGTAAAATTGATATTTTTTCAATTCAAAAAAGCAAAAAATGACAGTATTATTATTTAAAAATTTTTACCAATAGAATTTTAAATAAATAGATGTACTACACTCAGTTAAAAAAATTATACGTTAACCGCCAAAGTTGGCGAAAGTTCTTAGACTATGTAAATACTTAAGTGTCACGTCTCTCGGCATCTAATGTTCGTTCAGTTACACGACACACAAAACATAACACATAACAATAGGTCATAAATAAAAATTGCGTCGCCGCAAAATCATCGAGCTCACGCGCATAAAGAATCATATTCTTCCTGCTTAGAAATTTATCTTTAAACCGCAAATTTCAAAATTATACGCAGAAAAAAAAAACCCACAAATTTCCATATTTTCCATATTCTTAACGCATTAAATTTAATTAAAAACCCCGGTATTTAAATCAAATAAAAATATTTGATTTTTTGTTAAGATGACAAAAAAAAAAAATTTGTTATTTTTTTCAACACGCCAATGAGTTACATTGAGATTATTATTTATTTTTATTTACTCTAATATGAGAAAGTGTAAACATGTTGATTTGACGATAGGTGTCGACGTCATTGTATGCGCATTTACATGGCGTTAAGTATTACATACTTGAGCAACAGTTCACTTGATTAGCGTCTCGTTATGAGGCATCGATATTGCACAATTTATTAGTCACTTTGAGTAACTATTATATAAAAATTCCAAAAATAATGTCGCATATAATTCACGTCGAAATAAAATGTAAAATTTGTTATTTATACATTGTTTTTCTAATGTCATCCGAATTAATTATCTTTTCGTTGCGTGAATTATACTCGTCGTTATGCTTTTTGAGTTAAAATACGTGTATCCTATGGAAAGAACGTGACTCTACATGATTGAGCCCCACCCAAAGCATATCGCAACGGGGCCGTGAAGATGTTGCAAGATCGTCATCGTGCTCACGATGTAACTGCAGCGATATACATAACCGGAAAAGTCACAAATTTCAAGGGGACAAATTCCTCTAAAGTTTCAAAATCTTTTTATAATCAATTCCTAATAATATATGCTTGAATTTTAATAATTTCTTTTTACGATAAAAGAAAATTTACGTGAAAAAATTTTTTTTTTCATTATAAAATACATTAATTAAACTTAATTTCACATTTAAATATTATCAATTAATTTTTTATAATAACAAAAAAATCAATATTTAGAGGATTTGCTTAAATTTTCAAAATTCACATCTTAAAATTCGAATATTTAAGAAACTATTCTATTAATTTTACCTAAATTCAACACAAATATAAATAATTATTACATTTTTACATAAAACATAAATTTAACATAAAAATTCGAATAAAAAAATTTTTTTTCGAATGTTTTTACGATAAAATACGAATGAAAAATTAAAAAATAAATTTTTTTATCGAAAAATCGGTAAATTTAATTTAATTTTGAATATAGATGTAGTCTATTAATGCATTTTAATAATAAAAACCCAATATTTGAGGGATTTATCGGCCGGCGACCGATTAAAACGGCTTTTCCACTTAAAAAAAAATGCCTTCCGAGGTATTGAAGTATAATTTAATATACAACAATATCCGGATCCCATCCTTGAGGGCGTCCTTGACGTAATGAATGCTCGTCGCGTCGATTAGACTGCGGTGGAACGTGAATAAACGCAGAAATGAATGAAAATTTTTGCGGTTTCAATGTTTGCCACAATTGCAATGATATAAACCAAAATAGCGCAACAACAATTGAATTAGACGGTGAGATTAGAATGAAAATTATCTCGTGCGTGTGCGTGAAGCATAAAATAGTTTGGATTTGCAAGGAATGTGTTGCGACGATCAGTGAAGTGGACAGACGAGTTGCGCGCACGTTTCGCCTACGTGACGGGCGTCAATCTGCTTCCGGACTAAGGACACTGGTTTAATTATGAACCGGGAAACGGCACGACCATGCAGAACCAAAGCTGGCAGTCGTATAAAACTAGTGGAAAGTGTGGCCATACCTTCTTTTGACTCCAGAGCACATTGACGGAAGGTTTACCCCGGCGAAAGTCCGATTGGTCTATCACGTCGTCGTGAATGAGCGACGCGCTGTGAATCATCTCGGCAATCATCGCCACCTGACGCTGCGACGCCAAGAGATCACTGAAAAATTTATATTTATAGTTTTCACGTTGCAAAATTTAAATTAATACCGTGGGCTTTATATAATTGAATTACGATAGTTTAATTGCAGCACAAATTGAGTGCAACGTTTAGAGGCAAATGCTCGCCAACATACTCACTTTCTTTCCTTGTGGTAATTGATGGCTCGCGCCACAAGAATTGCAACCATTGGTCGCAGTGCCTTTCCCTGTCCGTCAAAGTAGTACGTCGCGATCGTCTTCAATTCATCCACCGTTGTGTTCATGATGAGCTCCTGAGGGACATAATATATATTTTTTTAGACACTAAAATTTACTAAAATTTGAATGTAGATATTTCATGGTAAAACAAAAATTATTTAATTACTTAAAAATTTTTTGTAATAAAAATTTTGTGTTAAATTCACGAAATTTAACGAGAAATAATTATACAATATAATATTTAACGCTCTCTTTCGCGATGATAATTTTTTTTAAGTTACTTTAGAGTCTAAAGAACATCCCAAAAAATTTACAACCCCCTAGCATCGGTTTAAAGACCATCGAACACCCTCTAAACCTCAAATTAACTAATTTTTGCGAAAAATAACCATCAAATGTATTGTTTACAACTGTAATTTGCGATAATAATTTTTTAAAAGTTAGTTTAGAGTCGAAAAAATACCCAAAAAAATTTACAACCCCCTGGCTTCGTTTTAAAAACCATCAAACACCCTCTTAACCTCAAATTCATGGATTTTCGCGGAAAATAATTATGAAATATATTGCTTACAACTTAGCTTCGTGATGAAATTTTTTTCAATGTTACTTTACAGTCTAAATAACATTAAAAAAAATTTACAACCCTCTGGCATCATTTTAAAGACCATCGAACACCCTCTAAACCTCAAATTAACCGGTTTTTGCGAAAAATAACCATCAAATGTATTGTTTACAACTGTAATTTGCGATAATAATTTTCAAAAAAATACTTTACAGTCCGAAGAACATCTAAAAAAATTTACAACCCCTTGGCATCGTTTTAAAGACCATCAACCACAATCAAACCACACTTGAATCGACTCAACGACACTTCCCATATACATCAAACAAATAAATAATTACCCAACTATCCTGTATCCTCAACAAAATCTACACATTTACTCAATCAAAAAAACAAACAGATTTGCGTGGCAGAAATAATCTATAAAATTATATCCGACCTTGACTCAATTGTAACGAGAGAGAAAAAAAAAAGAAAAAAAAAATCAGCAGGACGAGATTTTCCAGTCTGGCACGCCATGAAATTATCTATGAACAGTCTTCGAGGTCGTGTAAACATGCCGGATGCTTAGTACGACCCTTTTAAAACACGCCAATTGTGCAAACTCGGTAAAAGTGTAGCAATATGCGTGCTCCATAAACGCATAAAAATTGTTTTTCTCATTTCAAGACATGAAATAAGTGGTCATAATAATTTTTTATCACTCGACAAGTTGCATTTAAAAGTCCACGTGGTCCTGGCAAATAGCTGCGTCAGATTTGCTATGATCCAGGTGTGTTCCAGTAGCCGTTCGGGCGCTGTGATTGAATCGACAACGCGACTAATTGACGTCTCGTGAGTGGTGAGGAGGTCAGGGCTGGCGGACACTGACTCTTTGCGTGACTCGATGACGAGACGAGTGTGTGTATGCTTTCTATGCTACTGATTCTTCACGCGTGAACGATCAGACGACCGTGAGTAAAAGTTCAAGCGTATGTGCGCAATGTGACTTTCGCCGAGAAAACTCGGCATTTTCGACAAAGTGAAATTTACACAGGTGTACTCACTCGTCGTATGTCATCATACACATCCTTGAGATCGTCCTCTATTAGTCGGTAAGGATCTACATGCATTTCCGGCAGTGATCCCGGCTGCTGTGTCTGCATTGAGCTCATTGTCCTCGTGCCACCCAATCTGCGATCTCGCATGCTTGTTTCGGTGTGTTGCTGCAACGAAAAAATTCACTATTAACCTCAAAAAATAATTTTCTCACTTATTTAAATACATAAACAACAATATAAACAAATATTCATCACGGGAAAAAATTTATTTCATAAAAAAAAATCAATAAATTCCAATTTACCTGGAAAAATTGATAAAAAAATTTATTTATGATTATAAAATTAGAAATATTTCTTTCTATTTACAAAATTTGATTGTTAATATGATAAAAAATATTTTTAATGAGAAAAAAATTTTTTAACCGCTCAAAAGTATAATTTAAAGGCTGAAATTTAATTTCAGCTAAAAAAATTTAATTAAAAAATCACTTATTTAGGATTATTAAGCCGAACAAATTTTTTTTCAATCACAAAACCTAACTATAGATACAATAAAAAATATCTGTAATAAAAAAAAAAATGTTTAACCACCCAAAATTCCGTTTAAAAGATTTGTTTTTAAAGTGGCTAAAATACGTAATAGAAAAAAAATATTTATTATTAATTATTGCTGATAAAAAATTTTTTTTCAATGTAATAAGTATATAGGTATTTAAAAAAAATTATATTGTTTATTTAAAAAATTTTTTTTCCATTGAAAATCAGACATAAATTGAATTTGTCGACTGAAGAACCGGGCTGACGCTACGCCGACCTGTTTCACTGATTCGAGCGTTTCAACGCGTTGTATGGGGACAAATGTAATATTTTTATTTTCGTAGCATCGAATGAATAATGGCACACTATTTCCCCATCGACTGGTCATTGAAAACCACGGTGAACCAACAATTAAACCGGCATGTCAGAGAAATAATAATGTGAAGTGTGTGGCGAGAGATAAAAATCTCTGTGAAAATGTGAAAAATCAGCGATTGTACTTGAGAATGCGCATCTAAAGAGTCACGTATACACTGTGTACATCAGCACTCTCTGTGCAATGCTAATAAGCCGGTAATGCGACAGGTATTATTCATCCATTGAATATATCACCACACCTGTTTAGTTGCATAAAAAAAATTCATAATAGAAAAACAAAATGTCACGCGGTATTTGTGGACGTTTCAAGCGGCTGACGACCTATCCAGCTCGTTCACTTGGCCGTTGGGGATGAGTAAATGCGAAGAAATATTGCGATAACCTCTCAAATGCGACCGCATTTATTCAGTCAAGTTTTTTTCTCTCTCTCTCTCAATTTCCTTTTTTTCCCTCGCTCTTTCTTCCCCTCCATATGGAATTCCTCAGTCCACTGACACAATTCTCACTGCCTTCAACTTAAAAGAGTAAGCATATAAAAATTCATTCATCACCCTAATCACGCGCAATGATTGCTAATAAATAAATTGAAGTGACTGACACTTTTTATATGCACGCATATATATACGTGTGTGTAAATTTTTTTTCCAGGCCTTCAATTGAGGGCAAGAATTTTTCTCGTCGACTCCATCAACTTTTCCCGTTTGAGGCGATTGCACGCGACCTTGCAGTCCCTCTGAAGAGAGTTGCAGCAGCACAAAGCGCCCCCCCAAGTGGTGCTCTATAACCTCCATCGCTCGCCAGTCACGTAACGATCTCGTAATTACCGGTGAGCGATTACCATGGATATCATGGAAGGGAAGAAAATCTTGATTGTCGGAGAATTTAAAAAATTATTGTGACATGATTGCGTAGATAGAAATTATTCATTTTTTTTTCAAAATTATTTTCACTTGTATTTATCCTGTAAAAAATTTTAAGACATTATATTTTTAAAAAGTTTTATTTAATTTTACTTTTAGATGGAAAAAAAAAAAATATTTATCTCATGAAACCGTATATGGTAAAAAAATGATTTTATATGAAAATATAATAGAAAAATGAATGAAAAATTTAATTTTTTAAAATTTGAATGTTTTGAGAATTTTTTAGAATGCTGACTAACCGAATGATAATTAAAAATTTTACTAGAAAAACATTTTTTTCTATCGTGCTAAAATTTTTAAAATGACAATATATGAAATTTTTTACTAACTACACTTCTGAACATGTTTGCACTCGTCAAAAACCCGGGCTCTACTGTCAGTTTAAGACCGAAAATGACAAAAAGAAATTTTTTGCTAAAGAAAAGGAAATTTATTATTGTATTTTTATGTTTTTCCGTTTGAAAATGAGCTAATATGTTGATTTTTTCTTTAAAATTTCCTACGAATTAAAAATTACTTACTCTAAAACCTCTAAAAGGTATTATAGAAGTGATATCTAGTTCTTAAATATTTTATTTTCTAATCAAACATCGTGATTTCGCAGTATCAACACATAGACCTGTCTCAACGTCTTAATAAAGTAAATAAAAATTAACTGACACTTCAAAAAATTAGTAAGTATTTTTTAAAATATCCGAGAAGTGTTTTAAAAGAGATATCCTATCGATAAATAATTTATTCCACTAGAAGACATCAAGATTCTACAGTGCCAACACCTATAGACATCTGCCTGGACGTCTTATTTAATGGATTACAAATTAACTGACGCTTTAAAAAATTAAAAATCATCTATTAAAACCTTCAAGAGATCTTTTAAAAGAGATATAATGCCTATAAAATATTTATTCATGATAAAAAAATTTTTTTTTTCATTTAATTGAGGCGTGATGAGACATCACCCACCCACTACTCGCTCTACAAAATAATCTGCCTGCATATTAATTGAAAATATTACACTTGGGTGCTTTTTGCTTGAGCAACAAACGTGTCAGATGTGTGTTCATGCGTGGCGTGCAATTTTCATCGAACAAAATACGTATATACACACGACGATGCGTGGGGCTGCTGTGATATGTAGTATAAACAGTTTAAACACGGGTTTATATGGATAATGTAGGACTTAATATTTAGTACGAAGGCGAAAGCAAGTTCAATATACACTTTTACTTTGACTGGCCGTTCATTTGTGACGCTCGCTTGTTAGGTTAGTTCCAGTCGGCGTACGTGACGCAGACGTTGTTGCGCCCGTCCAAGGCCACGGAATAAGGGCTTACTTACCGACTGAACGTCGATTTTGAGGCATTTTTTGCCGGCCGATCGTCAGATAATGCCAAAAATAGCTATTCCACTTGTTTCAATTAATTTTTTTTACAGAAAACAAATTAAAACTCGCGAAAATGACGTTCAAAACTTAAAAATTGACTTTTTAACTCAATTTTTCATGGTTTTTTTTTCGTAATTTCGTGAATAAATTCATTGAAATTTCTCATTTCAATCAGGTTTTGAGAAAAAAACTCACATATTTCCAATAAAAAATAATTTTAAACAGCTACTTATAATGTTAATTAATTGTTTGTGATGAGAAAAAAATTTTTTAAGGCAGATTAAATGGTCGTTAGTGGTTTTTATAATCGATTTTCACACATTGAATAATTTATTAGTTGTTTTTTGATGAAAAAAACTTTTTTTTCACCACTAATTTGACTATTTAAACATTGTTTGACTATAGAAATAATTTTTAAAGCTCAGGAAAAGCATTTTTTGGTGTTTTCAGGGAGTTTAGAGTAAAAGAAAGGTGGAAAGTGTTAATATTATACGGTATATTTTTCGTGTGAATTTGAGTACATATCCTCGTTTCACTTAAAAAATTCAGCGTTACTGGGTCAGTGTTGGCGGGAGGGATGGGAATATTAGCACGACACGGAAGGAGGTAATATGTAACTCTGTAAAATACTCGTTTGACAGAGATGAAAAAAAATGTGAAAGTGGACCACCCCGCGCCAAAATTGAGGTGGTCCGTTTTACGTGTCTCTTTATGAATAAACTCCAAATTAGTGTTAGAAATTAATTTTTCCATCATATTCACTCTGTTACCTACATTTTTTTCTTTTTTTAAAAAAATATGCTTTAAAAAATTCTGGATAATTTTTATAAATTATTCCAAAGCTATTAAAATTTAATTTTTTTTTTTAATATAAACATTCACTTTCGAAAACCAACGCCCGGCGTCACTGATACGAATATTTCATCATCTGTCGATATATGGTAAAATAAAGAATTTTTTTTTCCTAGCTTTTGAAATATACTGTGGGATTATCAAATTGATTTTTTATTGCTTAAAAAAATTTTAAATTCAATGTAAATCACGGGAAAATTTGATATTTTTAGTTTTTTCGAGGTTAAATAATTTTTTTTTTCTATTTTCATTTTTTTAATCGATCAATAAAAGGTAATCTTACGCAGTTGACACGATATATACGTTGTGCATCGTCGTTTGTGTCGATAGTATTCAGCAAACGACCTTTACGTAAGTTACATAATCGTCTGAGTCGTTGGACGATCAGAAAAAGGACATAAAAAGACTGAATTAAAAATATCTCACGTTATAAACTACTATCTCAACATCTAACTACATTTTTAATGACAAAAAAATTATTTAAAACAAATTTTTTCAACCCTTTTCTGAACTATTATCATGAAAAAAAAAATTCGAAATAAAATTCATCAAAAAAAAAAGAGTCTTTTCCTTAGAAAAAAATTTTTTTTTATACCTAATGATATATTATTACTGTAATTTGATAATTTTAAAGAAAAAAAAAATTTTTTTTTTTCTAAATTTAGAGGGAAAAAATTTTTTTTTGATGAAAATGAATTTTTGCAAAGGTTAAAAAAGAGATTTTAAGGGTTTTGAGTTAGTTTTAATGGGAAATAAAAATGATAAAATGTTTGATTATGGAGGAAAATCTAAATTAGGATGAAATTTCACATATAAATTTTCCATTCGCTCTCGCTATATAAAACTGAGTTTGGTATACGAAGGAATGCGCTATAGCGAGACCACGTTGAATTTCTCCGATGCAGCTTTTCACGAGTAGAAAGGTGGCAGTTCCTTAAGAACGTTATACTATATACAAGACATTAAACCACTTGTATATAATCTATCGACGCTAATGCCCGATTAGGATCGCAATAGTTAGACAATAGTGTGAGGTCAAGCTCCGTTGAACCGTCAAGAACACGATAGAAAGATAATAATGATAAAAAAGCCATATTTCATGACTGTATGACTTGTCGAATAATTACTTTCATCCACTGCCAACACTCGAAAATTACTATTAGCTAGAAAAAAACCTCCGAAATTCATAAACAACTTAAAAAAGTAAAAAAAAAAATTAAAAACCATCAAATATAGCGAATAATCAATCAGAAAATATTATTAAAAAATTATTATCAGTCAACAAAAAAAAAATTTTCTCCCCTAATTTTAATAAAAACAAAGTTATACTCAAAATGGGGTGAAAAAAAATTTTTTTTTGAATAAAAAAAAAATTATTATCATCAAAAATACATTATTATCAATCAGAGAGCATATTTAAACAATTTTTTATATTCATAACAACAAGTAAATAATTTTTAGGGGTTAAAAAAAGAGTTGTACATGAAATAGGGTTGAAAAAAAAATTTTTTTTATGAGTGGGATTTTTTTTTAATAACTAAGAAGTATGAAAAACATGTTAGAGATGAACTGATCAAGAATAATTGATGGTAATTAAGATAATAAATAATTTTTCATGAATTTCAGATCACGAAATTTTCTTTTCATTTGGATCAGATACACCGAAAAATCTACAGAGTGCCGGCCATTTGTCATCGCGGGCACTCCTGAGAAAGGGAAAACACACACTTTCTCTGGCGCGCAGTGTCCGAGTGTGCGCGCGAGGTCGACCCACATACCACGCGGAGGCGCACGCAGTGTGCTCGCCTGTCAGAGAGGATGCTGCTCACAAAGTACACACATACAATATGAAACACCTTGGACTGAGAATCAAGGTCGCGCTCTCACGATCCCTCTCGGGTGAATTCTTTTTTTTCCGACTCAAGATTTGACAGATTTTTTTGCAACTAATCCTGATTAATCATCTGAATAATTTTTTTTTTTCTAATGTTGGGTATAGTAAATCACATATAATCTATCATGAGCAACTGTTGATATAACTGTTAAAATTTTCAGGTCGATAAACCTCGCAAGACTTTAATTTATTTTTATAGTTAAAAAAAAATATATAATAAAAAAGGTCAATATTTGCATTAAAAAAAATTTTAATGTTAAAAAAAATTTGTCAAAATTTTTTTTAAAAAAAGAAAAAAAATTTGTATCGACATAAAAATTTTTTTAAATATAAAAAATTAGACAATTAAACAATTTTTTCTTCATTTTATTACATTAAATAAAAAAAATTTTTTTTTTGAAAATTGGAAAAAATTATGTCTTTTTAGGAATTAAGGAATAAAATATTTAATTTTAATGATAAAAAAAATTTTTTTATAGAAAAATTGAAGAAATATTGTCAAAGTCGGGATTAAATTGATTTGTTAGAGTCTGACAAAACGGATAAGTTTCATTGACGAGTTTCTTGAGCAATAGAAAATGATTGTTGACTCGAATTGAAATTCAATGATGTAAATTAAATGTCAAAAAAACTCAAATGGCCTAATAAAAAAAAAATTATGTGGGCTCACAATCAAACCTCGAATTGAGAGAAAATATTTTACAACCATACGCCAATCAATTCCTAACAATATAAACACTCAGATCACAAAAGAAAAAAAAATTAAAATTATATACATCTAACGCTGACCCAATTTACCATCAAATTTGCATTTATAAATGGGCCCTAAAAAATTTCTCAAAACATAAAAAAAAATTTTTTTTTTTCAACTTTCCATATCAGCCTTAAAAAAAAATCTAAATTCTTATAAATTTATCATAAACTCAGTTTATTTTAAAAATAAATTGAAATCTTAAAAAAAAATTTTATTTTTTTTTTATTTGAAGAAAAAACGAAATTTTTCGCGATACAACAAAAAAATTCTCACATAGGACCTTCGAATATTTGCAAATATTTTACATAATAAATAACCAAAGTGAGAAAACTGCCCTATCATTGGTAATAACTCTTGTCTCAAGGATTTGCCGATATCCGAAGGACGCGAAAAAAAAAGAAAATTTCACTGCAGTAAGTAGAAAAGAACGGACGATAAAATGGTAAAAGTTTAATTTTTTTTAAACACGATGAATAAATTTAAATACAATCTTAATTGCAGGTGTAAAAGTACTCTGGATGAGCGGGAGCACGCGTGCAGACAATTTATTCAGCAGAGAGGCCACGCGCATACCGACACGTGGATGTTCGTACATACATACTTAAGATTGTCCGCGAGGCGTTCGACTTTTACCCTGGACGATCTGACGCTCGGATTTGGATATCGAGGACACACGCCGATTCGCGCCCCGTCATACACTCCACTCGTATAGAAATCATCAGCTCGTCGAGCTTGGTCCGAATGCGAATCGTCAATGAAATCAATAAAAAAGATCTAGTTACCTCAATTCCACAAGAAGTATATAAGTGCTATACTGCCTCTGACCGACTTTTCCACTGATAACACACAATCATTCCCCCTCATATCAACAAAAATTACCACTCTAACCTCAATTACAGACGTAAAAATTTATTAATGGTGAAAAAACATTTTTTTTTTCTTCATACCATGGATTTATTTTGCATTGGACGCACGCCGACCCACACTGTGTCGCTTTCGATTGACAGAGCGTGTTGGTTTTATCAAATAGTTTTTTTTTACAGTCTGAAAAGCATATATCCTTAAACGACGGAAGTATCGTCCAAAAGATATATACGCTAGACCAATACGAATTTTTTTACCACTGCTCAGGAGAAAAAAAAATTATTCTCTACGCCGGGGACAAAATGGCTGCATTGCGACAGTTACTGACTGTAGAATTTGCAACTATTTTTCTAAGTATCCGTTATATACGTTTATGCGAATAATTATTTTTTCAAGTTCTCTTTTTTTTTTAGTCAATTGTTGCCGCTTGCGCTCCATCTCAGCTTCAAGTTTTTTTATTTCCCGATCCTTTTGCATTGTTTTTTTTTTTTTTTAACTCATGATTCATGAGTTGTTCTAACTTAGTATCGAATTGATTGAAATAATAAAAAAATTTTATAGCATTAAAAAAATATTGAAAATAATTTTTCGAAGAGTTTTATCAAATTTTTTCACTTTAAATTCTATTTAAACCAAAATTGAATAAACAGAATATTTAGAATAAAATTTTTTTTTTATTTTCGACCAAAAAAAATGTATTTTTTTCAATTTTAATTAATAAAATCATCAAAAAATTGAATTTTTGTCAACAAAAAATTTTTTCCACGCATTTTAAAATACAAAAAAAAAAACATTTCATGATTTTTTTCATCAAAATATAATTTTTTTTAATCAAACCAACAATTAAAAAAATTAATAATGACAAAAAGTGTGAAAGATAATTTTTCTCTTAAGGCTAATAATAATTTTTTTTATCTGAAATTTAATATAAAAAATTAAATAGACAACCGGATAGACTGTAATTGAGTCTGAATAATTATCTAAGCACGGGAGAATAAATATAACCTCAATATTAATCGCGATAGTAGGCTCATTACGAAGACACGATGATTTCCGATCTTAAAACGCATTGTTTTTCTACATGAGATAACATGATTTTATAGAAAAAAAAGAGAAAATAAATAAATACAAAGAGGGACAAAAAAGGCACCACACACTCTCAAGTGGTAATACAACTAACGAGGTCAAAATAAGTTAATAGTGTGGTCGACCTTAGCGTGCACTCGGATTTACGTTTCGCTTTCGACGGAGCGAAAGCTCTCGTTCGTTGCACTGATGGAGTTTTGCGACAGTTGCGACGATGCAACTTTGAAATGCGATATCTCATCCACCTTTTGCACAATATCGCAACCAAACACATCGACTTTTACGAAATAGTCGATCGCATCTTGTGTGACATGACTACAAAATTAAAAAAAAATCCGGAAAAAAATGTTTTTTTCCTTTCCATCATCTATAAACTTGTAAATATTCAATGAGATATTACTGAAACATTCGGAGAATTTCGTTATTTAATTTTTGTTCAAAGTAATAAGCTACCTTATAAATAAATTGTGCAATTGTATATAGAAATACTTGAGGCAACAAAGTAAGAATATAAAACTAACCGGTTTTACACAACTGAACTAAATAGATCAATAAAATATCCTCTAATAAATCAAACAAAAAAATTTACTTTGCATTTTTAAGGATGTTTAGCGGAAAATCTTTCAACAAGAAAATTGATCCAAATCAAAATTTAACAAAATACAAATCAATCCGCACCACCTAGCAAAAAATTAGGGGATTTTATCGACATTTAAATTGAGAAATAGTACATTGTTCACCAATGGAGCAAAAGAAGTCATTTCGACCGTGAAAAGTTTACTGTCCGAGCCGAATTCACGGTCAAAATAACCTCTTTTGCATCGCCAGGTAAACATATATATTTTTCGTCGTAGCGGGAGCAAAAACCCCATTTACTCCCGCTCTGACGAAAATTAATATTTTTGTACCGACTTTTTAAAAAATATTTCATAAATTTTAAGTACCCAATTTATAACTACATTCTATTTTAATGAATTTTATAAAATACTATCATATGCATGCCCGCTTCGCTGAGCGAGCTATAAGTATTTATTTTATAGAGTTTTTTTTGTGATTGATAGCTCAAAACGACGTCAGGGTGTTGCTGATTTTTCTGTTTTTTAGATTCTAAACTAACTGTAGAATAAATATTATCGTGAAGAAAAACATTTAACACTATATTTTGTAATTATTTCCAATAAATTTGAGACTCAGGGGGTGGCCGATGATCTTAAAACGACACGAGAGAGTTGTAAAGTTTGTTGGGTGTGTCTTTTAATAAAAAGATATTAATTGATTTGTAATTTCTATACGTGATTCGATGTATTTTGAGCTGCTGAACACGCTGGGAACATTCTTTCGATCGGGTGAGATCATCCAACAGCGATAACATAAAGAAACTGCCATCTTCAGTCGATTTCAACCTTCTAACGTACCGCTCAGTGCAAAGACATTTATCAATCTTAAATCTGTCTACGCTGTTTAATCTATTCTAATCTCCTGAACATGTTGAGCATAATTTTTGGTTGATTTCAACATTTTAACT
Organism: Macrocentrus cingulum; assembly: GCA_002156465.1. Classification (NCBI taxonomy): domain Eukaryota; kingdom Metazoa; phylum Arthropoda; class Insecta; order Hymenoptera; family Braconidae; genus Macrocentrus; species Macrocentrus cingulum. Next base: position 141,234 of record MVJL01010566.1, read on the forward strand.
TGCAGGTATTAAGTATTGAATCTATTTAAAAAATACCGTAAACGAAACTAACATAAAATTCTGCGTCGAATAGTGCAGATTTCATGTAATTATCATGATTGGCTGAAACACCTACTCCGAAAAATAATTTGAAACTTTTTTATATATATAGAAAAAATACTTTTTTTACTCCTGTTCATAACATTTTTAACAAATCGCGATTTTTTTAGACATAGTTGCCACGTTTTCAACAAATTTGAATAAACAGCTCTGATTAGTTGCCTGAAATAATTTCCTATATACTTAACTGTAAAATAATCATACTAAAACTTTTTATTTAACTATAAAAATATTCAATTTTACTATTAATAAACAAAATTTTTATGCTGAAGGATATTAAAATTTGTATGACAATTTATTAGAAATTTTCTTAAGAGACTAAATACGAAATTAAACTGGCTATATACATCCTTAAATAAAAAAATTCATGTTAAAATCTGAAAAATAATTTTTTATCAACAAAATTTTTTCGATAATAAAATTTATGGAAATTCTGGATAATAAAAATCAAAATAGATGACCTTACAACAAGGCATATAAGAAAAAATAATGAAAAAAAAAAAAAAGTCACCAACAAAATGGAGGATTATCAAGGACGAAAAAAATTCAAATCGAGACAGAAAAATAAGGAATGAAATCCTCAGACATCATTATAAATGATGAATCACAATGAAATCTAATGATTTATTGATAGCACGTATACTATGAGATGGCAGAACAAAGATATCCAACTAATATAAATATTCTAGACCTTTAAAAAGAAGAAAAAAATTAGACACAAATTATTTTCGTATGCAAAATAATCATAGTCATCAATTTTAATATCTCAAACATCCTAAAAATCAAACAAAATCTAATTCAACAGATTTTTAAATCGATTCATCATTCATATGATTGACGTCAAAAAGTATAATAAATAAATCGTGCATGATTTTTAAAGAAAAAAATTATTCACATCGCATTCCTGAATATTTTAAAAGCACACGAGTTGAGCATTACGAATAAAAATAATTACAAACTTGAGTGTGGGATGAAAAGTGCGTTAAAACGTTGAATTTCCCTGAGTAAATCACACAAAGAATATGATAACTATTGAGTACAACACTTGAATAACCACAAAAAAAAATTGTAAACACCATATCCACGTTTCTAATGGTGCAGTAAACGTTAAAAAAAATTTATTTAAGAGTGTTTAAACGTGGAAATATGATTGTTAATTGAATTTTACTTTGGCAAATGCATTAGACAATTCAAGTGAGAGTCCAACCGCTGTGCTCGCGTTTGTTGGTGCGAGGAGACGAAAAAAAAAATAATAATAAAGCAGTACTACGAGTACACGAGAATCCAGCTGGCAAAAGAAGCAAGTGAGCGTTGCACGAGAAAGTCAAGAGCGCGCGCGAGACATCGAAGGATCCGCCAGTTAGCCTACTTACTGTTACAGACACTAATAATTCCCCCCCTATGAAATTGCGCATCTTTATGAATTAAATACCTCTCTGCTCAACAAAAAAAATCAAGAAATTTCAACAAACTGTTTTTTTTTTGTCTAGTTAATTATATAATTTTTTGACGATTAATCTACATATTACGTGGGTATTGTAAGGCATTTAAAAGACTGTGTGTAACGTCTTCGGTTGGCGCATTTCAAAATCACGCACTTTCGAACGCGTATATACACACAGACTTGTTGATACTTTCATTTTTAAATCAATTTTCTCCCGTCTTTACATGTATACATATATCCCCCGTAAAAAATAAGACTGTAAAAAAATTTATATATGTGTAAGTATATATGCAAGTCGGGGGGGACACATGACAAAATCGACTGTACCTCGGAGATTCTTCTTTATAGCGAATATTATTGCTCCGCGTGGAATTCCTTTCACTTAATTACGATCAGATGGTGAAAAAAAAATAGAAATCTGTAATTAGTTGGATTTTTATCTTACAAATTTTACCGTTTCTATCAAAGCAAGTGCGTATTATATTAATTTTTCGCACTGTATAGAAAAGACAAAAGGGGAGAAAAAAATTGAAATTCCTACTTGTATTCGATTTCGCGACTAAATTATGTGATATCATGGAGAAATTATGCCGGAAATATTGAATATAAAAATTTTTTTAATGTTTAAATAATTGATTTTAAGTGTTGATTTTTTGTTGGGAGGGTAGATTAGGGTTTGAAATGATTATACATGAGTATTTAAGCGCATGCTCGCATACGGCACCTGCGACAAATCAGCTGACTCTCGCCGAAGAGAAATACACCTAATCGCGAAGGCAGCAATGGAAGTTTTCTCTTAAAAAAATCGTATGACTTTCACGTGCACGAGAAAATATTGTATGTGATTTCACGTGACATGTATAAATTCTTATATTTTCGCGTGTCAGAATTGCGTAGGTGGAGAAATTAGAAAAACAAAAGAAAAAAATAGTATAAACACAGAAATTTAAATGTTGGATTTCCCGCGCTATAAATTCCGTCACTAGTCTAAATTGAGGATTAAAAAAATATACATAATACTCGATTACATAATTTATACGATGATGATGAGATTAAAGTTCAATAAAAATATCCAACTAATTGCACGATTGTCACACGTAAAATCATTTTTATTTCACCACACAGTCCATAACAGTTGCACGCTGTTTTCAGAGTGAAATCTTTTGGAACGTGCGTTGAGAGTTGAGAGAGGTTAAGTCACGAGGAGACCCACACTAGGTTATGTCAACTATAGAGAACGAGAATAAAATCAAAGTTGACTTAAACTTTCACAATTGTCCATTTAAGTGGATAAATGAAAAATCAATTGACCTTGAAAAATGTGTTAGATTAAGATACATCTAATGTAGAAATTAAAAATCTCCACAGAAATGTGTGTAAAAAAATAATTTTTTAAACTCACCCGGCATTGTTGAACAAGACTAACAGGGCGCTGTAACTCCTGGCAAAACTTAACACCGGTTGTCGTAACTTTCCTTCGGAACTGGCCGAAGTGTCCAGACTGCTGACACAATTTCTCAACCCGAGCACAGAGCCTACTCGACCCTAAACACGCCATAGCGAAAACCGCAGTGAGCCTGTTGAAGACTTTCGAGTTACTCTCGAGTACCATTCCCAAGTTCCCCACTTTGACCCATCAAAATCAGGATCCCCCACTGTATCACTGTCGTTGACCACCACCGCGGCCCCTGCACAACGCAGCAACCCGACTATAATCCAATGTCCTGGCAACCGACGAGTCCCTCCCACGAGGCTTCTCTCATCAACATAATAAAATCGCTGAGAGCAAACCTCGTGGTGGACAGAATACCGCTCAGGTGCACTGAGAAATCGATTCACAACTTTATTTTTCATGCGAGCTCCCATTTTGAAACACATCCGCCATCTTGCGGCGCCATTGCGTGCTCTGTGGTCGGTAAAGTAGAGCGCAGACCAAAAAGCAGTTAAAAATTTAAATTTTGTATTAATATTTTTTTTTATTATAAAAAAGAACCTAGTATATTTGAAAATTATTATTTTCTTGAGTTTATCATTATGCGAACTTGATTTGTATGATCCTTCAATCATTGAGCTAATCATCATTTGATGATGTAGTAAAAAAAAAATGCTCGATGTAAACTAGGCTACCACCATCTGTCTCCCAGCACGTCGATACATCTGTGTATAAATAAAATCAGCTGATAGTCTCGTGGTGTTATTCATGACTTTCATAAGTCTCATTTTTCCTCGTTCAGTCCCCCAGTTAGGATTAATTAGTGGGATGCAGTGTAGCAGACAGAATACTTCGTTATTACTGCAAACTTTTGAAAAACTAAACAGAACAACGGAATTCTCGTCATTGCAAGGACAACAAAAATTCGGAAAATGAGTTTATTGGGTAAGAATGTCACAATAATACCCACAAATATGTTTTTTTTTTAATGTGTTTTTTTTTTGCAGAGAATGAGGAGAAACAACCAGAGCTTGTGCTGCGATTGCGAGTTGATCGACGAGTTTATGACCAAGAAACACTTAATCAAGAATTATACTATGAAAAACCAAAAATATCGCGTAAATAATTATTGATTTTTATTCAAAATTGACGATTATAAATGAAGAAAAATTACTTATCTGTGTTTTTTTAGTGCCAGAAAAATTATCACACTCGTTAGCGAGTAAAAATTGTCAATCTGTGATCTCATCCATTCTTCCATCGAGTTATTGGCTGAGAAAATACAAATGGAGGGACCATATACTCTCGGATTTTATCTCAGGAATAACTGTAGCTATAATGCACATTCCCCAGGGAATGGCGTATGCACTACTGGGAGAACTTCCACCAGTTATCGGAATTTACATGGCCTTCTTTCCCGTCCTCGTGTATTTCTTTTTCGGCACATCCAAGCACGTTTCTATGGGTGAGTTGTCTAAAAACTCATAAATTTGTGTCTATACATATTTCTTTTTTTACCAGGAACATTTGCGATTGTTTGTCTGATGACCGGCAAGGCCGTTTCGGCCTACTCAAAACACGATTTTCCAGTGATATCAGACGGTTCAATTTTCAATTCCACTATCCAAATTGCAAATGACAGTCAACCCATTTATTCGCCGATCCAAGTGGCCACTGCGGTCACGTTTACCGTGGGAATTTTCCAGGTATAAATTTTCCGCATTCATTTAATTAGACAAAAAAAAATTACTAACTCTCAATTTCAGATGATTATGTATTTTTTACGACTCGGGATAATTAGTACCTTGCTCAGTGAGACTCTGGTCAATGGTTTCACAACTGGAGCCGCGATTCACGTGCTTACATCACAAATAAAGGACCTTCTCGGCCTCAAATTGCCGAAGCGACGTGTGAATCACTTTAAAATCATATACGTAAGTGCTTTAAAAATTTTTTAAAATTACAAATACTAAATAAACTATATTTTCAGACAATAATCGACATATTTAACGCACTGGGCAACCCGAATTTTGCAGCTGTAACCGTGTCCGCAGTCGCAATCTTCATTATGGTCTTGAATGACGTGTATTTGAAGGTAAAATATTTTTACACACGTCGTCAAGGACACGACAGTTAATCAAGCGGAATATTTTCAGCCGTGGATAAAGAAAAAATGCAATATGCCACTGCCTATTGAATTAATTGCAGTTGTAGCTGGTACACTGATCTCAAATTACGGTAATTTACCGGCTCTCTATGCAATCGGCACAGTCGGAGACATTCCCACAGGGTGAGTAGCAACCCTGGCAAGCTATTGCCCTTTTAAATTCTTCAATTTGATCATGGTGACGAGCTTAATCATTCGACAGACTGCCAAAGCCCGAGTTACCCACTTTCCAGCTGTTGCCGGTTGTCGCAGTCGACTGCATCGCCATCACTATGGTCTCATACACGGTGACGCTCTCGATGGCCCTGATATTCGCCCAGAAGTTGCAGTACGACATTGACTCGAATCAGGAACTGTTTGCCATGGTAATTTTTATGATAATCAAATTTTTTTACATGATTTTAATTGTAGAAAATATTGTTTTCAGGGGATTAGCAACATTTTCGGGTCATTTTTCTCGTGTATGCCGTTCTCTGCGTCGCTCAGTCGCTCATTGATTCAACAAACTGTCGGAGGCAAGTCTCAAATTGCCAGTATTGTCTCTTGCTCAATTCTCCTCATTATCCTCCTGTGGATTGGGCCGTTTTTTGAACCTCTGCCCCGATGTGTCCTTGCTTCCATCATTGTGGTGGGTTTTTTTTATTACTCGACGATAAAACAATGCCTATATAGGTTTGAAAAGAACGAAATAATACTCAATTGTTGTTTATTTTAATTTTTTAGGTCGCGCTCAAGGGTATGCTCTTGCAGGCGCGACAGCTGTCGCGTTTCTGGAGACTCAGCAAATTGGACGGCATGGTGTGGATCGTAACGGTGCTCTCTGTGGTTTTGATCGGAATTGACATTGGCCTGCTTGCTGGTTTACTCACATCCTTGGCGAGCATTTTGTTGCTCAGTATAAAACCGTACTCCTGTTTACTTGGGCACGTGCCAGGAACTGATCTCTATTTGGATACTAGTCGATACAAAGGGGTATGTCTCAATCGAGTAAAAAAAAAAAACAATTCCGAGACAGGTGGAACGCTGATGAATTTTTTTCCAGACGACCGAGCTGAACGGCATCAAAATTTTCCACTATTGTGGCGGAATGAATTTTGCCAATAGCCACTATTTTAAATCGCGGGTCTTCAAGCTGGTCAATGTTACCCCGCAAAAAGTTTTGCATCTGCGAGCCAAACGAGCAAAGAATGCCATGTACCAAAGCCGAGTTGATCTCGACGAGGAAAAATTGTACTGCATTGTGATGGATATGAGTGCTTTGAGCTACGTGGACCCAAGTGGCATAACTATTTTACACGCTATAGCCGATGAATATTCTCTTATTGATGTTCCCGTGTATTTGGCTGGCTGCTCGGCTCCTGTTGTTGAGAGCATTCTGAAATGCGATAAATACATCAATGGTGAGCATCATTTTCGCATTTTCGTGACTATTCACGATGCCGTGACGTACGCTCGCGACAAATTTTCCTTTAGATAATTTATAAGTCGTAATCAGAGCTTTATATTTTTTGAATCATATACAATAGTATACTTTTATGACAAATATTAACTCTTTGCATTACACGCCGAACTTTGTGAACTTTTTTTTTTTATCAGAAATTGAAAGAATATTTTTTTTCCTGGCCATGAGAGGAATGACAATAAATACCGGTATTATATTTTTATTCTAAATATATCAACGCATCTTTTGATGATGCATGTGATATTTCATCGAATCTCAATGAAAAAAAAAAAGATCTGACATAGAATGAATTGTTATGTAGTTAATCTTAAATATAGGATAAAATACTGTGTTATCTATATTGTTCCAAGAACATAATTAGTTGGTTCACACAATTTATAGATCTCCAAAGAAGTTAATACCATTTTAAGTCTGTCAAATTTCATCTCTATCCAAATACCGTATGTGCTTATCAGCGTAAAGTCTGAATTTTGTATGAATGATGTACTTAAAAGTTGATTAATTTCCAACTTTGTTCATTAAGTACAACACCGAAAATTAGTTAAATTTTAATAAAATTACTTAAAACTTTCGGAATTTGTAGATTTTTTATGAGAAAAACCATTGGGACAGTCAATGACGAAGGGAAAAATTTAAAAATTACTGACAGGGACAATGTTTTTTATTTGATAAAATTAATTTCTAATATTTGTGGAATTTCAAGTTCATCACGTGGATTATAACATAGTGAACTTTAGTTTATTCAAACTGCTGTTCCATATCATAAATAAAAGTAATATATCTTTTGGTGTGTAAAAAAAAAACAACGGGTTTACAAGGCCAATCACAAAGCGCAGCGGATGTTTTCAGCACGTTGCATATGTTTCAATATGGCTGCCACGTGGAATCAGATTAGGCTGCAATACTCTTGCTCGAATCATTCGAAGTTGTGATGCGAACAAGCGCGTAATAAATTGTCTTGACATCTAAAATTGCTCAGTAACCTCGCGAACCGAAAGGTCAAACCGTAAAAAACTTCTAATCAAGGGTGGAGAACTTGAAACAGTGCGCGAATCACTGTTTCCCAATGTCAGTGCTAATGTGAGAGCCCGAAGAAAAATAATAGTTCAACTGTAGTTCAAGTGAGTATAGAGACTAACAAGCCTCAGTATTATTTTTAATCAATTAATCCTGTCATGTGACACATTGCAACAACAAAACATTGCATAGCGACTAGAAATGAAGCCTAATAAAATTCATTCCACTGCTATGCCAAGTCCAATAATTAATTTAAACATCATTATATCATTTCATTGGTCATTATCGTTCATGTAGAACTCAACTTTCATAGAAATAATATTCTTTTATAACGGTATATGTCATCAACAAGGACATATTTACATTTCAACTGTAATTTATCGGTCCCGTCATTTCCGGCTTTGTGTTTAGAACCGTAGCCAATACTTTCTCAAGGCATAACAAAATCAGCTGCGAATTTCTCCTCATCCTTACATAAATACAATCGTCGTCGAACCCACTAAAAGCTTCATAACTTGTTCGTGATACACTCAGCAAGTCTCAAAACGTGCATGCAGTCTAATCGCGATAAATCTTATCGTGAGCCGACGGTGCTCGATCTTTTCATATAACACACTATAATTCTCCCTCACAATAGAGTGACAAAAAAAAATATTCTACAAAGATAACACAAGCCATCAAGATATCCAACCAACTAAAAATACCAAAATTCAATTACCGTAATTCCATTAACTCTGTATTTTTCATTTTACAAAAATCAAAAAATAATTAAATACTTCAACAGAAAGAATGATTATGTGTAGTTATCGAAATAATTCAGTGTAAAGCTCAAATTTTATCACGAAGGCCAGTGAACTTTGGGCTCATCGTAATATAACATAAAAAAAAATCATTAGTTGTCGCTGTTGCCGCAGGAGAATCGAAAAACGACCATGATAACCACAGACGACGAGATCACGGTGGAGAAAGACCATAACAGTGAAGCAACAAGTCCAGATCCATTCGATCTACCCTCGCCAACGCTGGGTATTCGTCACCGTATTCCATGGACACGTGATATACCGGGTTTTAACGAGGTAAAGGAATTTTTCGAGGACGATGACGCGAGTTGTTTGGCCGAGGAGGAGGACGGAGTGGGTTGCCCACTGCCGTCGACGCCCGAAGATGACCACCTTTTGGATTGTGAGGTAAAATCAACTCTTAACTGTTTTTTTTTTCACCATTCTCATGCCTACAATGATGGTTTACAGATGACAGAAGTGCTAAAAGCCGGCGTATTGAGCGATGAGATAGACCTGGGTGCCTTGGCTCACAATGCGGCCGAACAAGCCGAGGAATTCGTTCGAAAGGTATGTTAATTTATATTTTAACTTGGCTAAATAATGAAATTTTCATGTGCCAAGAAAATTACTTGATAATTATTGGACGAGAATTGAATTATTAATCGTTAAACGATGTCAGGATAAATTTGCAGTGTCAAAAGCTATTAGTGATGGTATTACTGCGTTGGGTGATTGAATTAACTCGCAAAATATTGTCCGGAGATCTAATGAATTGAAAGTATTGGTTGCAGGTGTGGGAGGCCTCGTGGAATCAATGTCACTTCCGTAATCTACCTAGATGGCTGCAGGACAATGATTTTCTTCATGCTGGACATCGTCCGCCATTGCCGTCCTTTTATGCCTGCTTTAAAAGTATCTTCCGCATTCACACAGAGACCGGAAATATCTGGACTCACCTATTAGGTAATTAAATACACTCTAGAATTTTTTGTTTTCCACGAAAACCAATGACAACTGTAAGATTTATGCATGAGAACGTATTTTCAGTGAGTAAAATTCGCTGTAAAAAATATCTCACGCCACAATCTCATTCGTTAGTCGCGCCTCTGGCCTCGAGAAAGGTCGAGAACATTGTGATAAATCTGATTTTTTTTTTATTTCTAGGATGTGTTGCGTTTATTGGAATTGCAATATATTTCCTTACTCGACCACCGATGGAGATTCAACTTGAGGAAAAAATTGTCTTTGGAATGTTTTTCGCTGGCGCGATAATGTGCCTGGGAATGTCCTTCGCCTTTCACACTGTCCATTGCCACAGTGAGTGCGTCGGCAAGCTTTTTTCCAAGCTCGACTATTGCGGAATAGCTATGCTGATTATGGGCAGCTTTGTACCTTGGTTGTACTACGGTTTTTACTGCGACTACCAACCCAAACTCATCTATTTGTCGGTGGTCGTGGTGCTGGGCATAACGAGCATTGTCGTTTCGCTGTGGGAACGCTTCGGTGAACCGAATTACAGGCCTCTGAGGGCCGGAGTTTTCATGGGCTTTGGTCTCAGTGGGGTAAGTTATGTTTGTTATTCAAGTTTAACGATGAATTAATCGACATTTTATCGCTTTAGGTCATTCCTGCCGTGCATTACGCCATCGCTGAAGGCTGGTTCAAGGCCATTAGTCAAGCCTCACTTGGGTGGCTTATATTAATGGGTTGTTTGTACATATTGGGAGCTATGTTTTATGCTTTGAGAGTTCCTGAACGATTTTTTCCTGGAAAATTCGATATTTGGGTTAGTAAAATTTATTTATCACATTTCAAACATAATTTATGGACTTTATAACATCTCTGCTGACAAATTTGTTCAACTGTTGATGTAGTTTTATGCTGAAAATACTGTCAAATCGATTGGAATGAAGATTTTGACTTGAAAAAATTTGTTTGTAATCAGAAGCAGTTTTTTTGATATCGATTTTTTTTCAACGTCACGTTTAGAACAATATGATATTCATCATTAATTATTTATATGTTTTTATTAACGATTTAGCCTTGAGGATTGAAAAAAATTATAGTCATGTTTGCGTGTGTTGTGAATTGTCGTGCAGTTAGTTGATGGAATCAATTGATTATAATATATTTTTCCACGTTTTTACTTCAGTTTCAGAGCCATCAAATATTCCACGTGCTCGTAATAGCCGCTGCCTTTGTACACTACCATGGAATCACCGAGATGGCAATTCACAGAATAACTGTAGGCGGTTGTTCAAATCCTGCGCAAGTCTTGGCTTTCTAATTGTCATATTGACGCGGAAAAAAGGCACAGAGAGGATTGTAAATTGAATTATTGACTTGTAACAGTAATAGGAGATAAATATAATGGAGAAAAGTAGGTCACAATGTGATGGTAAGTCACTTTGTGGTCTTTCTGTACACGCAAGCGCCCGATTGTGTAAATAATCAACTTGTCGTGGCTAGAATTGTATAAAAAAAAAATTTTACAGGTATATGAAACTCTACAAAAGTCATTTTTTTCAGCACGGAAATTTCAACTATATTTATTATAAAAATTCATTTCATACCGGGAAAAGAAAAAAAAACAAAATTTCTTTCCAACTAAATATTGCAGACTTACAAAACGTTTTCCATTATTCTGATAATTGTTATTAGATTTTTTTTATCGTTGATTTTGAGTAGATGTAAATTATTTTCATGCAAATACGACTCGATTGTGTGCCGAAAAAATCCGTGTTTTTTTTATTCAACTGTCAATCGTTCATAAAATGATTGTTATCGGTGTATTTTTGTGAACTGCATATATTTATTGGAATGTCGAGTTGTTGTATGTGCGGAAAATTATTAGAAAAATTTTATATCTATGCATGACATTTAGACAATGTGAGAATTTCTTTTTTTTTCTTAATCTTTTAAATATTACTTTAGCTAATTCAATTAATTTACATTATTAGCTGTGAATTTTTTTTTTTTTCTAGATGATTTACTTCAATTAATAATGTTATGTTGTTGTTGCTTTTTTTAGATTGAATTTTTTTTTTTTCTATAGGGACTTGAAGTGCTTGGTTTTTCGTAGTTGGAAACAAGGGGATTAATATTTATCGAGTGTGGCCGACGGGTTCATTAGTTAATGATTTATAGAGGGAAAATATTTTTTTGTAACCAGCATTAATGTTGGAATATTATTTAGTATTTTTTTGTTTTTTTTTTTTTCATCGGATCTGGCAATTCAATTGCACTGATTAATTACCTAAAACTTAATTATTTAGTGAATGGAGTGATGAAAAAAAGGATAGACTTGATAAAAGTGTCTAAGCATCGAAAATTAATATTATTATAATTTTTTTTTAGTTGAACATTGCTGGAAAATTGTTTTCACTGTAGTTGCTTTTGAAAAAAAAAAAAAAAATATATGAATTTTTTTTTTCTCTTCTTTTTCACATATAAATAATATGAGTAAAGTACTTATAGAGAATGTTAAATTTTTTACAGAAGAAAAAAAACCAATGAGATGAAGTAATAAATTGATAGTACAATAAAGCATCAATTTTAACTTGTATCTACACATGTATTATTATTTTTTTTGTTCTTTTTTTTTATAAATATATCACAATCAAATTTTTTCGAGACATCTACTACTTTGTACAATGAATTAGCATTATAATGGAAATATGTGATGAATACTGTAAATTGTTAATATTTATATTTAATCTTGAAATAATAAATGTCTCAATTTTTATGAAAATTCTAATTTCGTGAAAATTAATCATAAAAATGTAAAATAGACTATATGTAATTTTTTAAAAATATTTTTCGAGGCAATGGATGCTATATCAATTTTTGATAAAATTCAAATTATGTACTATACACTTCACTTCCGTCGAAAAAAAATTGACGCAGAAGTAAACAGCGCTTTTCGAAGAGTGCCCTATAGTATATATTATATATAAGATGTGATTTTCCGTTTACAGGTGTAATTAATTTTTTTTTTCTGTTCACAGGTGTTAATGATTTTTTTCACAGGATTTTACTAATTTATGTTTTTTATTGCTCACAGAAAAATCCCTAAAATACTCATTTCTACCATTTTTAACTCTGATATTATTCCAGAGTTAAAAAAACACGCGAATTTTACTCATTTTGAAGCTTTTACTGTTTGAAGCTACTCCAGAGCCAGTTAATACATTTTTTGCTCTCTTTGATGTTACTTCAGACGCAAATCTACTCCAATTTACATACTTTCTACATTTTACAACTCCACACTCTGTTTGACGACATTCCAGAGACAACTTATCCATTTTTCAAACGCGTTTCGTGGGTGTTCACGTCTTAATTCAATCACCTACCACCAGCAAGTGGTTTACATCACCTAATTGTACCTATACTCTTCTAAACAGTCGTCAGTTTACGTAGAATTATAATTACAATTATCTGAGCGTAGGTCTAACTTAATACACCTCTTAAAAATCAACCGAAATGACTTAATCAATTTATCATTTGTTTCAGGCCTCAACAATGTTTGAACGACATTGTGCAATTTTCCAGCCAAAAATTCGGAGGTGGCCTTCTTCATCATTTTCACGACATGCAGATCGGTGCTGTTGATTGCTCTCTCTCTGCTCTCACTGAACTCCAGGCATTTTGGCAAACAAAAAAACATACATTATTACTTGAGGAATTGATTAAGTAAAAAAATACTTCTCTTCCTGCTAGGAGTTGGCGTCCATGTGCCACTCTTGATTATTTATCCAAGTAATGGGTATACCTCAATCCGAGGTTGACCTGTTGACGACTCCGGCGTCGTTGTCATCGTTGGGATTTTTTACGGGCGGGAAACTTTTGATGTTGTCGGTTTCAATAATTTTTTAAATTCATTTGCACAAATTTCAACCGATTTTCACTGATCATACATTTGCACTGGACAATATAAAAACATGACTTCACACGCGAATTTTTGGATGAAATAATTTTGATGAAAACGACTCCATAAAAAAGTGCATTACGTGTCAGTCCAAACACGTGGCATTAAGCTATAGGTTATGTTTGTGTGCCGTTCAACTTTCCTATAAGCAATTGAATAAATATATTTTTAGGTTTTTTATAAAAAACTCGACTGATAAGACGCTTTAAATAGATCCGATGAATCCGCTGACTAACGTAAAAAACATCAAGAAACTCGGTGAGCAAGAATTATCATCAGATAATAAATCATCTTGGCACGACGAATACAGAGACAGTGCTTGGATATTCATCGGTGGTCTTCCATACGACTTGACTGAAGGTGATATAATAACAATCTTTTCGCAATTCGGCGAGCCTGTGAATATTAATCTAGTTCGTGATAAGGACACGGGAAAACCAAAGGGATACTGTTTTCTATGCTACGAGGATCAGCGCAGTACTATTTTGGCAGTTGACAATTTAAACAGCACGAAAATTTTGGGCAGAATTATTCGAGTTGATCATGTATCGAATTATAAAGCTCCAAAAGACTCCAAAAAAGTTGATGAAATCACCAGAAAATTGAGAACTGATGGATGTGCTGTAAAAAAATCCACGAGAAATTAATAAATACGATATAATATTTATTGAAACATTTTTTTAACAATTTTTTTTTTTCAATCATCATGTTGGACGACTATCTTTTATCGAAATACATCAAAATTATTGTGGCTGTTAGTTCCTATTGGTGAGTAATTCACAATTTTTATGTGTACACTTTGTAAAGAATTATTTTTTTTTGTTTCAGGGTGATATCAATCCTTACAGTATTTATAAACAAAGCATTATTGTCGAGTAAAGAGATAAATTTGGATGCTCCACTGTTCATTACCTGGACGCAATGCATCGTGACTGTTCTGATATGCTTTGTGCTGAGCAAACTGTCAAAATTATTCCCCAAGGCCATATCATTTCCTTCTGGCAATCCATTTAAACTGGAAAATATCAAGGCAGTATGTAAAAAAAACACTCTAAGCAACAATTTAAATCATTTATTGATCGTAAAATTAATTCTAGATTATTCCACTGTCGATACTTTTCGCTTTGATGATTGCTAGCAATAATTTGTGCCTGAAATACGTCGGAGTGGCATTCTACTACATCGGCAGGTCACTAACAACTGTATTTAACGTTATATTTACGTATTTACTTCTGGGTAAGTTTGAAATAATTCTCGGAAAAGTTGAAAAATTTCAGTCATTCCATTTTTGTCATAGGTCAAAAAACTTCCAAGGGCTGTATCATCTGCTGTTTGATAATCATTGCCGGGTTCTGGCTGGGTGTGGACCAGGAACAAGTAGCAGGATCTCTGTCCATTCTCGGAACATTTTACGGCGTCGTGGGATCGCTCTGCTTATCACTGTACTCAATTCACACAAAGCGCGTTCTGCCCGTGGTGAAGCAGGAAATTTGGCTTCTGTCTTACTACAATAACACGTACAGCATCTTTATTTTCATACCTCTGATGCTGCTCAATGGCGAGATTGATGTCATAAGAAACTATGATAAATTCAACGATACTTATTTCTGGCTGGTAATGCTCACTGGAGGCGTTTGTGGCTTTGCCATTGGCTACGTCACGGTTCTGCAGATTCAAGTTACCTCGCCGTTAACTCATAATATCAGCGGCACCGCCAAAGCCTGTGTACAAACAATTATTGGATCATACTGGTACAATGAATCGCGACAAGTTCTCTGGTGGATTAGTAATGCCATTGTACTTGGTGCATCTGCCATGTACGCGAGGTTAAAACAATTAGACATGAATAAGTCGCACAAAATAGTAACTTGATGAATTTTAATAAATATTTTACAGTCATACGATAAAGAAAAATAATATTACGATTTTTTTATGTTAAATGAAAAACTCGATAATTTTTCAAATTTCGCGGTTTTGAAGGGTGCCGCCATCTTTGCATACATGTTCACACATAACCTCAAAGTTGCAAATTATTTCGTCGTGTGTTGAGTCGTGTTTTTTATTAAAAATAGTGATACATATTATGAATGCAAGTTCAATTTGTTTATTTAATATGCTTCAAGGGTGAGTAATTGAATAGAGTTAATCGAAATGCAGTGGAGTAATAAATTGAATAATTTTAGGTACAAAGGTTTATCACTCGCCGCACGATCTCCAGCAGTTTATTTACGGTGCATGAGCACAGTACCAAAGTCGGAGTCGAGAAAACACCGCAATGAATTGTTTGAAAAGGAGAAAAAACGTCAGCGATCACAAATAGGTAGAATTGAAAAAATCAAAGTGATTTACCACGGACCCGAGGATGAAATAACATTTTTGATGAATAAAAATTTGTCGACTCCGCACGAGTGTGCGAGACACATATCTGAGGGCGTAGCAACACTGTCGGCCCTTGCCACCGTGGATGGAATCCCTTGGGACATGCACAAGCCCTTTACCTCGGATTGTCGACTGGAATTGTTCACAATGAGAACTCCCGGCCACAAAGCTGTGAACAATGCATTTTGGCGGACGTGTGCACTTGTTTTGGGTGCCGTGGTGGATTCTACCTTCAAGGACGATATTCCTTGCCACCTGCACAGCTTCCCCTCGCCCAATATTAAGTCTGGAAGCTTCGTGTACGATGTGCACCTAGAACTGCCCGATTGGAAACCCACCATGTCGGAAATGCGAGCTCTATCCGGACAATTTTCGAAATTTATATTCCAGGAGTTGCCACTAGAGCGGTTAGAAGTCGATGAGAATCTGGCGCTCGATATGTTCCAGGAAAATCCATATAAAAGCAGTCAAATACCCGACATTGTTCGCAACAGCGACAATAAAGTCACTCTGTACAGAGTCGGCGAGCATGTGGACATCAGTAAGGGACCTATGGTTGCAAATACAAATATCATCGGGCGATGCACTCTGACAGGCATTCACAAGATCCAAAGTGATCATGGCGAGTCGCTGCACAGATTCCAGGGCATCGCACTGCCCAAGGGACTCATTGTCAACCATTTTGTCTACAGTATTTTGGAAAAACGCGCGGAAAAACTCAATGAAACCATATGGATGCCTCAACGTCTTGAGTCGCAGTCTGACACAATTGTTGCAGCAGCTACAAATTAATTTGATATTAAAAAAATAATAATAATAATAATAATGCAATGTGTTAATAACTAGAGATTATTTATCTCACTTTCCACTTCAAATCAGGTAAAAAAAATTCTGTTCATAAAATTCATTTTACAACGATTAATCGATCCAAAATATCACGTTTCACGTCAGTACTACTGAAAAAGGCGTATATATATTTATTTTTTTGCATATTTTATTGAGAAATTCATTCTCTTTTAGTTTTTAAGATTTTACCGTTTTTTTTTTTTTTTTTTTATTTTTTATAATTTAAATATCTAAAAAATAACACAATATTTGAAAAAATTTCATTCTATATATTTTGTAGAAAATTTAATTTTTAAAAATTTAGTTCTCATGAAATTTTTCATTATTTTATCGCTGAAGTTTTGATAAAATATACAAAAAATTAAAATAATTATACACCTATTTAGTATTACTGACGTGATATACCTATTTAATTTAACACTAATCATCTCCACATTTAAAATACTCTCGATCAAGGTGCTCGCTGTTCCCAGGTAAAGTGTCCGGGCAATCTGTTGGCCACTGAGGCCGGACAGGTGATATTCATACGTAAATACATCTCCGGATTGCGCGAGGTCGGTTTATTATCAACGTCGTCGCTGTTGAGAGCAGATCGCACAGCCAAGGGAGCGAGTTCGGGCGAGCAGCGAAGCTCAATGCCGACGACGAGGTCGAAAGTGGACGTGGATCTTCCCTCAGGCGGGTCAGATGAGTCGTCGTCGGTTTCGGCAGTTCTACTGAACTTGTTGGCATACGCGTACTTGTTCATGTTGCCGTAGTAGAAAAACTGACCGCCGTACTCGCCGTAGCCGGAGTAGGTCGAGGCAGGCGGTAGCCTGGGCGATCCGGAGGTTCTCGACTGCAGCATCAGCTCTCGCTCGTAGTGCACGCGCTCGTAGTAGTGTTCGTTGACGCTTCCGACGAGCCGGCGCAGTCGCAGGTACATAAATCGCTGCTCATCCCGCCAGGACGTCTCGTCCGGAGCGCAGGGCACCTCCAGACACGTGAACCAGGCCCGACGCATTACGTATCGCAGCTGCATGCACAAAACGTTGCCCCGGTTGCCGCGACCCGTCGTCAATCGGTACCCCATCAGCTGGCGACCCTCCGCCAGGCAATCCAGCACGTCCACGGTCTTGCAGCCCGACACCAGCGCCGATCTTGAGTAGTTTAAAGTGTTATTTTGATTTGCAACTGTGCACAGGCTTTTTACAAATTTGTTTATGTGCTTTTAGGTGTACCTGTTTAATCGGCGCTCTGATACCTTCTCGAAATAGTTGAGAAAGCGTTTGCAGAGCGCGAAAAAACCCGTAACGTTGATGTCCGGCCCGTGAGGGCCTATCAGGGCCGCTGGACGCGTTCTCGCCAGGTGAATCAGGTTGGACAGTTGGTCCAAGAGACTTCCGGCGTAGAAGGCGAGCCGGGTGAATTTTTCCGGCCGCGGTGGATGAGTGTAACGCCAGGTTACTGCACGCAGCATCTTGTATTGCGCGCGAATCAACTCGAGAATATTGTAGGCTCGACTGCACGCCAGCAAATCCAATTCATTCCGCACTCGGGACATTTTTGCCTCGTTCAGAGCCATTGCCGCGTCCAGGCGCGTGCCCGTGGAGAAAAAAGCGGCATTCAGCACCGATGTTGCTACCGTTAGGCATTGTCTACAAATTGAATTTGAGTTTGAGGTGTTTTCTCGGGTCTCTCATGCGATGATTTGATTTCTCACCTGGATATCAAGCGGGCAGATGTGGCGATAATTTGATATGGCAGAAATTTAAATATCATTTCGAGTACTTCTGGTGGTAGAGTGTCTAAGGTAAGCAGTTTTTTTGATCTTGTTTTTGGTCCATCCCGTGTTTCTACATATCGGTATGAAAATTTTCGACGTTTACTTGCACTCATTTAAAATTCACGCTTTTGTCAATTTTTTTTAGTTTGTTTTACCGGAAATTTAATAGTGCTGTTTTAGTTAAAGATAATTTGTTTATTTATATTTTGAGGTAAAAAAATTAGTAAAAGATAAATCTGTCTATTTGCGTTCTCTTTTCTTCCGTTTTTTTTTTTGGCTATTTCAATGGGAACAAAAGAATTTGATACATTTTTTTTTTCATTTCACAATGATCAGCAATCTTCGGATTGCTTGAAAAGAATTTTTTAATTAATTTTTCAAGATATACATTTTTTAATAATATTTTAATACTCTGACACATTTTTATTATTTTTTTTTTTTTTCAATTAATATTTGGATTTGTTAATATATATTTATATAGATTTTTTTTTCTTAATTTACGACATTTTCAGTCAATTTTCTCGATGGTATTTTATTATTTACGTAGTAAAATTCATAGGCATTAATAGCGTAAATTTAGTCTGTTCCATAGATTCTTCAGCGACACATGCACTAATGCTGTCCAGTAGATTCTGAATGGCATTGTGATTACTGGGATGTTTTCGCTTCGTGTGTTCCCGCCGATGTTTCATTTCTTTAAATGTTTTACCGCACTGATCGCAAACATAGGGTCGTGCAGCCTCGTGCGAGCGAACATGTCCGTCATAGTGACTTTTCCGCACGAATTTCTTGCCACAACGGGAACAACCGAATTGAAAACGTCCCTCGTGAGCTGCCACATGTGAGCTGAGGGTCCATTTAGTTTTAAAAGTCTTTGAGCAGTAGTAACAGCGTATTTTTCCCGAGGAATCATTCTCAGAAGTGGACAGACGCGTTGGTTTCTTCAACAAAAGCATCTCCTCGAGCATAAAATCATCGTTATCAACGTCTGACTTGATTTGTGCCGGTGAAACTGTGCTTTCCAGGGCTTTTTGAGCCTCCAGAATACTTGCAGTGTGCTCCTTCATGTGAATTTCCAATTTTTCCTCACTATCAAACTCTACCGCGCACAGAGCGCACACATTTCCCAAAAATTTCTGCAATTATCGAAGAAAATTAATTCCTACTTGACGTTTTTCTAATCGAAAATAAAAGAGGCATTACCTTGTCGTGACTAGCAATGTGAGCTCGCAGTTTAACGAGCTGTGTGTACTTTTTCTTGCACAAATGACAGGGATAAATTCGAGTTTCATCGCTGACTGACGGTGTAGCGTGAACACTCATGTGATTCCGTAGTACAGCATCATTCTGAAAACTTTCTCCGCACTGTGAGCATGTTCGCACTTCCGACGCTGCTGTAGCCTCGCACAATCGCTCTTTCCGGGTCTCGTGGCGTGCAATATGACGCTTGAGGTCGTGTGCCCTCGAGAAAGCACGTCCGTACCGTGAACACGTTGGGTATGGGCATCCCTTGGACTTGTCGGCTTTTGCAACAATCGCTGCGGTGCTTGTTCGTGCTGTCGCAACTGCTGGGGCCTCGATTTGACCTCCAGCAGACGTCAACAATTCAGGTTTATCCTCCTCGGTCGGCTTCTCCGGTGTAGATATTGTCACTTGAGCCGAGAGTGGAATAACGATTGATATCGTCTCGGCCGTGCCAGAATTGACAATTCGATTCACGTGAATTGCTGGCTGAGGCTGAGTTGTAATTGATATCGGCTCAACTTCCATTGTTTGCTCGCGTTGTTGGTCAAATCTGAAATTTGTATACGAATGAAATATTATTGCGCCAGTTTCTAATAATATACAATTTGTTTCCTCTGCGCCAGTTTGTACACACGTATCATAGCGAATATGACTTGAGAAATTTTCCGCTTTTTTTCTCTTTTGTATATATAAAAATAATCAGATATTTATAAAATTCGTACGGAGATGCCGTGCGATCGATGGTAACCTGATGGCCATTGGGTAGCACGAATAACTTGCTCAAGGCTCTATTTATCGCGGCTATAAGACAATTTTCTCACAGTTTTCAGTCGAAATGTTTTTTTTTTTTTCACCGCCTGAATTTGGGGCATTGAGGTAGTAGGGCAAAAAAAAGTTCAGTGAGTACAATGGATATTCGATTGCTGCAATTCGCGACTTTTTGAAGTCTCACGACTCTACAACACTCACTTTCTGCTCCCACGGGGTTTGTATTTTAAAGGAAGCACGACTCTCGAGGTCGTGCTTCCTTCCTTCCTTGTGTATGCATTATCTGCAGGGAATTTGTGGAGAAACAAAACGAACCTATCACCCCGGACACCTTTCTCTGCTCTAAACAAATACCTGCTGCCATTGATCGCATTTTTCTTACTTGTTTCGTCTGATGACCGTGTTCTTGCTCCGCTCTTTGAGATTTTTGTTAGAATTTATGTGTACACACAGGATTTATTTATCTGGGCAAAAATCTACGAGATGCTCGCCCCTCACTTTTCTCTACTCGCGATGAAAGTGTGCTACTGACGAACATATACTCTCCCTCTCTCTCTGCGGACGCGCATCATCGCCACCCGCCACTGAAATAGGGGCGTAGTAATTTCCCACCCGGGCCCTCACGGGGTTTTCATATTTTTTCCAACCCCCTCTAATAATCGCGCTTTTAAAACTGCATTTTTTGTTACTACCACGCAACAGCTCGATGATTTTTTGGGATAATTCGAGTAGTTTGAGGATTTATTTGTGGGTGAATGTTTTATGTGATATGGTTGTGTTGTGGTTATAATAAACGGACACTCCCCATTTCAATTTGTTTTCTTTATTCTCATCTGCTGAGGTCGTGCGCACACATCGCGCTGAGGTGATTTCTTCTCTGTTATTTAATCAACTAATAGCGCAAATTAATGACCGCAGTGGGATTATTTAATTTTTGTTATATCAAATAAATATTGCATATTTATCTTTTAACTCTGAAATATTAGTTGGATATCTTTTTGGATACACTATAGAAATCGAAAATAATGAGGAAAAAATGTGAATTTTTTATTTTTTTGACTTTCATTTATTTTATGTTTATTTTTTTTAAGCTTAAAATTAAGTAACAAAAAAATCTAAATTAGACTTTCAGCATTTTTTATATTTTTATTCTATTTTATGTGAAAATTAAAAAAAAATCGAGGAAAAAAGTATTGAATAAATCGACGAAATTAGATAAAATTTTTTAAAATCTTTGAAAATAAGGGTAAAAAATGGAAAATATTGAGAAAAATGAGATTTTTTACATATTTTTTTGACCTATTTTTCATTTTTTTTAAATATGAGAAAATTGGAAATTAGAAATATTTTCAACAGCCGCTTGGATTTGAATATTGGAAAAATGTAGGGCAATTAGGGTAAGAGGGCATAGCACGTTTTTAGATCATGTCCACAGGGAATAGTTCAATTTAGTAGATTAGAGAGATGGAAAAATCCTTTTTTACGTAGTAAAAAAACCAATTTTCAAAATGGCTTCTCTATTAAAAAAATTTTTGTCAATATCTTTAAAATTTTCTGACAAAATCCGTTTTTTTAAGAGCATATGTACGATTTCATTTTTAAAAAATCGACTTTAGGGGTGAATATTCACAAGTTGTCGTAGGTAGTCGTGTGACAGCACTTAGAACTTCCCCTCTGTCATGTTTAGAGTAAATTTGTCGTATATAGTATTGAGTGCCGTCAAATTACCCTGATGCAAGTACATATTGTCCCGTGAGGCATGTTTTAATTAAATTATATCCTCGCACACCACTGAATAAACCGTTAATATTTTTTTTAAATAGATTTCTTCAAAATCTAACTACTTATTGCAGCCGCGGCATCATGGCGCAAATTTTGACAAAAATTTGATATTTGCTGAATTTGCTTGTCAAACTGATTCAAAAAATATATTTGATTAAAAAGTTTATATTTATGTATTTATATATGGACGATTATCAAAGTTAAATTCGAAAATTAAATAAATTGATTAGTTGAGAAATGGCAGCAACTTAAAATTTTCGAAAAACGAAAAAAATTTCGTCTAACTTTTGAATGCGATTATTTATTAAATATTCATCGACTTCATCCGCTTTAATTTTCATATCTTTATATTTATTTCTAGTTCAAATTAATATCAATCTAAACGATTCATCATAGAAAATAGTACATTGTTGACCAAGGGAGCAAAAGAGGTCATTTCGACCGTGAAAAAGAATTTTTGGTAAAAATGACCTCTTTTCGTCATAGCGGGAGTAAATGGGATTTTTGCTCCCGCTACGACGAAAAATAGTATGTTTACCTCGGGATGCAAAAGAGGTCATTTTAACCGTGAATTCCTCCAGTAAACTTTTCACGGTCGAAATGACCTCTTTTGCTCCCTTGGTGAACAATGTACTATTTCCATCCCGAGGTAAACATTTATTATTTTTCGTCGTAGCGGGAGCAAAAACGCCATTTACTTCCGCTATGACGAGAAATTATTTTTTATTAATTCCTTTCAATAATTACAAAAATATTTATCTTAAACTAGCTTTATTAAATTGGCCCAAAAAAAAAAACTAATTTTTATTTTTCGGGTCTCACGCGTATAAAATAAAACCAGGTTTATCATATTTTAAGAATCATCTAAAAAAAATAGGCCGATACAAGCATTTTTAAGGTCACTCACGAATTTTAAAACCTCAGAAAAAAAGTTTTTTTTTTTTTTTTTATTTATTAAGACTTTTATTTTACTGTGACATAAAATACTTAGTCACAAAAGGTGTTGTGAAAAAAGATGAAAAAAATTGTTTACAATCATATTTTGACAATTTTTGCAGATTTAAAAATTCGTAAGCAACCTTTAAAAATTCTTCTATCATGTTAAATTTTTCATAGGATTTTTAAAATATGATAAATTATAATTTTTTGATACGAGACACAAAAAACAAAAATTGTCGGTTTTTTTTAGCCACCGTAATCTTCATTTTCAACAGCCAAAAATCCATTTTTATTAAATTTTAATTGAGACATTGAGACAAGAAATAATAAGATATATTTCCATTCCAGCTGCTGAATAGCATTTTTTTTTATTTTATATACAGATATTTACAAATTATTGAACTATCTACTTATATCACAATTTATCTACTGTCTGTGTGCCTGCTAATTGTCGCTTTGATCCACTCAACATAGTGTTGGACTTTGGTGTAAACATCTGGGAATCCAGGCTGTGCGCATCCCGAACCAAAGGACGTAATTCCGACCAACTGCCAGATTCCATCATCCCGCCGACACTGCAGAGGACCTCCAGAATCACCCTGAATCACACGCCATTAAAAATGACGTTCAACTCGGAAAGTCAACTATACTTACAACACAGCTTCCTGATGAACCGTCAGTGTGGCCAGCGCAGAGATGTCCATTTCTAAGCATCACCGAGCTTCCGTAAGCCCTTTTGCACTCGTCAATCTCAAGCAGAGGGATATTAGCCTCCAGTAGAGCGGTGGAGAGCGATGGAGATGGTCCGGACCGACCCCAGCCTGACGTCACGCAGTTTGTTTCGTCAAGTTGATTCTCCACGTCGGGCAGGCAGATGGTTCTGATGACTTTCGACAGCGGTGCAGGCCGTGTCAACTTCATCAGGGCTGCAGAGCGAAAAAAAAGACTTAAAACAACCCCGAAAACTAAAAAAAAAACCTTCGTATTACCGATATCGTGAATGTAATTGTTGAATTTCTCATGCAGAATCACGTGATCCACGGGAATTCGGACTGATCCGCGACTGCCAGAGTCTAGCTCCCACTCGCCGATAACTGCTGTCCAAAGAGCGCCCAAGGGCAGGTTGAATAAATCACTGGAATTTAGGGTTTTATATTTTAGTTGTAATTTTGTTTTGTTTTATAGGGATAGAAAGAGTTACTTGTGAATGCAGTGAGCTGCAGTAAGCACCCAGGATGGATCGACGAGAACTCCGCCACACCAGTGGCCAATAAAACCCAAATTTGGGTGCAACAGCTGCAGCGAAACTTGCCAAGGCCAGGAACCACGTTTACTCGGTTTGCCATTGAATATTCTACCCGTAGATTTGATGGATTTACGCGTGGAATCCGCAGGGACATCTCTGGGTTGACGTTGAGAAGCTGCGGGACGACCGCACTCTGCCATTTAAAATTCGCATGTGTACGGGAAGGGGATTCGTGTGTCGAAATAAGTGACACACGTTTTTAGGGGGTTGTTTTTAGTTATTCTTAGTGGGAAAAATTATGGATAATTATGGTTTTTTTCGTTCTAACAAGTGAAAATATCCCCATAAAAAACGTCCCCAGCAATAACATCTCAATAAAAAAGGTTGGAATAAATGTACACACAAAATTGAAGATTTTCGTAACACATGCCTCTAAAGTTCGTTTTTTTTTCACTCTTAAGCCGTCGTAAAATAACCAATTTTTTCACTACTGACATCCGTGCCTGTAAAGTGCGTCTTTTTTTCACTGGTGCGTAAAATACCCCATTTTTTCACGGATTCTGCGCACTCTTTAGACACAGATGTCAGCTTTTTAAAAAATTAGATCACTCAATGACGGCACCAGCGTGAAAAAATCGAGCATTATTGCACATTTGTTGCAAAATGTTTCACGCTGTCAAAAAATTGTCGCCTTTACGCACTTGTCACAAAATATACTATTATGTCATTATCGAAGAATGATTATCGAAAAATCAAATTTCAGTGGTTTATTTTTATTTATAAATTATTTTTGACGGAGATATTTTTTTCGGGGATATTTTTACAATAATATGTGAAAAACAGGAATAAAATCATCGGGAACCATTTTATCTTTTAAAATACAATCAACTCACCTAAATTACTTGAATAAGATTTAGCACTGATTTGTGACACTTCTAAAATAATATAAATCACTAAAATTCCACTAGAAAAATTCATTTTTTTTTTCCTTTGCAAAGATTTTTAAAATGTTGAAAAAAAATTTTTTTTTTTACGATAAACTTCTTTTTTTTTAGTTAGGTTTACACATAATTCCTCGAGGTTCACAGCGATTTCTCTTCACTCATTTTCAGGACGAGACTAATTTGTAAACAAGGTGGCAGAATGCAGGAAAACGTTTCAGATGAAAGTGATCTAACTACTTAGATAGTGTGTAAGACACTCTGCTGCTGGAGTTCTAGACAACGACTGCGGTGATAGGTCTGCAGCCTCAATGAATGCTCTTACTATCTTATACTTCGAAAGTTATACGAATGATCGCACGAGGAGTGACAGGTGGGGAAAAACGCATCAGTTTACTCGTCAAACACACTTTTATATTTTTATTATAGATCAATTATTGGATATTTTGCCATATAAATTGTCTCATAAAATACTATTTATTCACCATTTTAAATCGATAAATTGATCTTTTCTCGCTTGTACGCGAGAATCAGCATCATGGAAATCTATCTGCATCAATAGAGAACACATGAGAAAGTGAAATTGCAGGCTATGTGTGATTGGTAAAAGAAAGGAAGAACCGTTTCAGAGCATTTATTTTGTATACTAACAGTTCCACTCTCGACTATTTTTCAAATTCTCCTTGTCCCTCGTTTTTATTTCAATCAAAAATCATAACTTGATACATTTCAATATCTAGTTAACAAAATAAAAAAAAACACTCTCAGATTTACATTCGATATTTTCATATTTTTATAGTTTTTTTATATTTTTATAGTTTTTTTTCATTATTGAGATCAGAAACTTTCGCTTACTCTTGTCTATACGTTGATTATGATTATTGGCTTAGAAAGTATAAATCTAAATAGAAAATTTTTATCGATAAATATCGATATAGTTATCAAAAATTGAATTTTTCAACCGAAAAAAACGCTTTTGTGACGGAAGATAATAATTATTATCATTGAGGCTATTAACCTATATTTTTTTGTCTCGTGTATTACTCCATTAAACTCAATTTATCTGAACTACTGCTTTTATTGTTATTTTTTTTTGATTTGTAGAGTTTCATTGTAATGTGGGGGTATAGAGTAAAAAAGGCGGTAATTAATTTTGAAAAAAATGGCAGCACCATCGCGCGCGCGCGCGAATGTTGGTAAAATACGTCATGCGTGTGTTGGCTTTTGTCTGAACAAAAGTGTGGCGAGATTTGAGGTTGTAAAGTGACTAAACGGTAGTTTTATAGACTTTTTAATTAATGTAATTATATGTAATAACATAATAATTAATTATTTGATTCTTGGAAGATATGAGAATAAAGTGAAAAATTTATATTTGTATTTCGGACTCTTGAAGCATTATGAACGCTCGACCTATATCGTCCAACAAGGAGGAGGTTAGTTTACTCGCTGTCAGTTGTAGGTCAGCTTTTGTCTCAGTGTGCTTTATAATTGTATTTTTATAGAAAGAAAGGGTTCTATCAGGCCGAATTACCAGACAAACATCTCGTACTCTGCCGGATGCTGTGAAAAAGGTTGGGAAAAATCAAGTCAAAATTTTCACTTTAGTTTTCTATTTCAGTAAATAAATAATTTTGACCTACTGAATGATGTAATGATTCGTCCAAATGTTTAATAAAATTAATAATATTTATTTTTTGCTACTTTTATTAGGAATTATGGAAAAACGAAGTTGTTGAAAGAGATCCAGATGTTTCCAAGCTTCCACTGATTAATTTTACAGGTACAACCTATTACGTGACTGATTTCGAAGGATGTGCAACAAATTCTGCTGAAATTTTGTACGTAAAACAATTACTTTAATTCAAAAAATCACCTTTTTAAAACGAAAAATTCGTATCACCAAAAAAAAAAAAAAAACTACTAGCCAATATCTTGATAAGCATATGAGTTGGACAAATTTTGTTAAGAACCTTTTTTGTAGGCAATAAAATTATCTACAAAAAAGATCTTTTAAAAAAAATCTCCATCTTCAGTAGTTTTCAAGATATTTTGATTTTTAACTTTTTATTTCAGACAAAGAATAAATAAATTTGCGACCAGCGACGTACCAATAGGATTTGATTTAGAGTGGCCATTTAGTTGGACAACAGGACCAGGAAAGACTGCCTTGGCCCAGCTTGCTGTATCAGAAAAAACGTGTCATTTATTTCATATTTATAATCTAAAAAAACTTCCTGTCGCATTCATTGAGCTCTTGCGCCATCCCAAAGTAAAATTAGTCGGCGTAAACATCAAAAAGTAAGTTTAAAACTGTTATTATAATATCCTCGTAATTGATTTATCAAAATTTCCAACTAATTTCAGCGATATTTGGAAATTGGGGCGAGATTTCCCGGAATTTCCCGCTCAGGAAGTGGTAGAAAAAAATTGTATTGACTGTGGTCCATTGACAAATCAAGTATACAATCGTTCAGGACGATGGAGCATGGAAAGACTGACTGGATACATCCTTCGTAAGCAGATAGATAAAAACGACGCAGTTCGAAAAAGTAAATGGCATATTTTGCCCCTAAGTGACGCACAAAGGAGGTATGCAGCAACGGATGCCTACGTTTCGTTGCTTCTGTACTTGACTATCTGTAAAAAAGCGCAAGAATTGGCCGTAGAAGAGCAAAAAAACCAATCATCGTGATGAAAACTGTGGTAAAAGCGCTGTGGGCAGGTCGCATGGGCTACAGAGCCGGATTAAATCTTCAAAAAGCCCTCGTAGACGAGCATTTAACCTCCAATTCGCCTACCAGCGATTGCCACAACACTCTGATTCTCATCGAGCACGATCCTGTGTACACAGTGGGCATAAGGCGTAAAAATTACACGGAAAATCAAGTCGAAGAGTTGCGCAAAAGAGCCGAATACTGTGAGACAAATCGCGGCGGTTTAATTACGTTTCATGGACCGGGTCAACTCGTGGCCTATCCCATCCTCAATTTGAAGCAGTTTGAGCCGAGTGTGCGATGGTACGTGTCTCAAATCGAGAAAATGATCATCCGATTGTGCGCAGAACTCGGCGTCAAAGGCGAAACCTCACCGCACACAGGCGTTTGGGTGAATGATAAGAAAATTTGCGCCATTGGCATTCATGGCAGTCGTTTTATTACTTCGCACGGGCTTGCTCTGAATTGTAACATTGATTTAAAGTGGTTTGACTATATTGTGCCTTGTGGTATTGTGGGAAAGGGAGTGACTAGTCTGACAAATGAAGTTCAATCACAAATAACTATTCAAGATATTATTCCATTGTTTAAAAATTCATTTCAAGATGAATTTCAGTGCAAAATTGTGGAATTTCCAGCTGGAAAAGCTTCAGAACTATTACGAGCTGCCAATAAAGCAAGATAAATATTATTTTACAACATATAGACTATAAAAAATCAGTGAAATCTATTTTTTTCCATGAATGAGAATAAAAAATAAAAAAATTTCTTCATTTTGCAAATACTTCATGATTAACTGATTAATTTGAATTTTGTGTAATTTAACTTACATATTTAGCAATATAATCATCACAGCCCAGTTAAGGCCAAGCAATTATTGATTTTTTTGCAATAATTTTTTTTTTTTAGTCATGTCAATAGGATGATCTATTGTTTGCTTGACTTCTCGACACTACGAAACATAATATTTAACAAAAATAACAAGTAGATCTCGTCCACGAGATCTAGAGTAATGAAAATATTGATCTATATACCATTGATAAGAATAAAATAC
The DNA here is from genome assembly GCA_002156465.1 of Macrocentrus cingulum. Lineage (NCBI taxonomy): Eukaryota > Metazoa > Arthropoda > Insecta > Hymenoptera > Braconidae > Macrocentrus > Macrocentrus cingulum. The sequence continues at coordinate 170,246 of MVJL01010566.1, forward strand.
AGAATAAAATTAATTTTCGTGACTAGATTTGATCTTAAATAGAAGAAAAAAAAAAAAGTAATCGACGAATAACCCTGATAAAATCCAGTCAAAGAGTGAATTAATAATTAATTAATCTGTCAATACGTGTAAGTATCGTTGATTATAAAGTTCGGCTGTAAGTAGACCAATAATTGCCACAGCATTGTGCAATGAATTCGACGAATCTCGAATGATTTTAACAGCCTGTTCAATGTCACCTTTTAATTCTGTGTACTGTTTGTTAGTTACGAGACCTTCCAGGCACTGAATGGCCTTTATGGCGTCTGCACTAGGCCGAATATCTAGAGGATCTACGTCGGTTGATCGCAGAGGAGTGATTCCAGACGCGTGTTGGGTAAAACGAACAATCTGCTGGTCTGCCTTTGAGTCTGGTAATTGAGCGAGGCAGTAAACACCGAGAACACGAGCCAAAAATTTACATCTGAAAGAATAAAATAATTTTTTATGTTTTTTTTTTTGTTGTTCCAGAGAAAAAAATATTTCTTAATTAATAATAGTGAGTACCTGATTGAAAGTGGTGAACTTTTGCGCAAACCAATTGCCCCGAGGATGCCCCAACCTTGACCTGCATCGTCGGCCACTGTGAGCAGTGCTCGAGCAAGTTTTTTCAACGATCTCGCGGCAATCACGGTGTTTTCACTGTACTGACACTGTCGATATGCCAATTCAAAAGCTTTTGCCCACAAAAGAGGGAATTTTTCTTCCACATTTTCCCTATAAAATTATAATATTAAAATTAAAAATTTGTCGATTCCTTAGTTTTTAGCTGATAACTCGATAAATACGCAAAATACTCAAAAATGTTATTCAAGTTAAATGATTGAAAATTAAATTTTTTATAAAAAATGTTGAATAAAAATTTTTGTATTTCTATTGGTTTTTAAGAAATTTTCAATTAAAAAATTTTTTTCATTTTTCAAAATTCATTTTTTTCGAAATATTTCAAAAATAAGGCAAAATATTAAAAAAATGTATTCTATATTTTTTGTAGAGAATTTAATTTCCTATCATTTACTTCTTATGAAGTTTTTCATTACGTTGCGTATTTATCGAGATATTAGTGAAAAACATAATCCTTGCAGCACTACAGTGACACGAAATGTTGTTTAAAACGATAAAATGTCTATTGACAACTTACGACGGTTTGATAGCAGCAATCCAATCCACGAGATTCATCAGGAGCATACCCTCTTCACGAATATCCCGGCAGGATGGCAGCCTTTTCAGCAGTACAGTGTAAAAAGTCAGCAGTCGTCCTTCAGCGACTAAAACCGCCTCTACCGGCGGTTGTCGGGGTACGATGGGCTGGAAAATAGCGAGAACCCCGCTCCAAGTGGGCTTGACATCGTCAATCAAGCTGTGCTTGAAGTAAGCCTCCAAACAGGCCTCGGTGAGCTCTCCAACGGTCGAGGGCGAGGCAACGGCAACGCCAATGACCCTGAGAATGCCAAAAATAATGGGACTAGCGGCCGTTTTACTGGATAACCAGGTGGACCAGCTGCTGCGAAGCTGCTCCACGAGAAATCCGCTCTGATTAATTGCATGCAGCAGCTCAGTCACGAGAAGACCTGCTTCAGCAGCTTGCTGCGTCTCTGACACAGTGCTGGTGACAATGACCTCCATTTCATCGAGCATTCTCGACAGCGTAGCCGTAAAAGCCTTGGCATTACTCGAGACCAAAGCCTTGTGCCTTGTCGTGCAGTTAACAAGCAGTTTCACGGATGATCGCACGTACATCTGACGTTTTTTCAACGTTGTCGGATGGAAGTGGGTTATATTTGCATCGTAGGCCGCGACAACTTTCAATAAATTATTTATTGTCACATCTATCGGATGGGCTTGATTGCCCGCACCGGAAAGAATCACTCTCGGGTCACAGCTCATTACGTGCCAATTTATTATTTGATCGTAAGCCGTGGCATCTACCAAGTGCCATGCAAAACTTTCTGCCTCGACGATCAACTGAAGAATTCTGTCGTTTTGCTTGACATTCGGCTCGTTGGACAGTTTCACAAACAAATTGAGCAGACAGGTGTGCATTCGTGCAGCCACTGCTAGCGGCTGTACCGCCAGAATTTCATTAATCCATGCACTCCAATTAACAGCGGTAAAAACACTGCCGAGAAATAGGTGACTATCTGGCAAATACTGATCCACAACCTTTACCATCAATTCCACGTCATTGACACCCGGTGAAAACTTGTCCCACGGCAGGGACAAAAAATTGCCATGAATGACATTTAAAATGTGATCTTTGATGGAAGCATGGGCGTAATTTGCCACGTAAAATTGCCAGAGGTAGCAGATAATCTTGCTGGAGGCGGGCATCGTGTCGATAATGAACCTCACGCACTCGATAAACATCGCGACAGTCCTGTTTGCGTAGGGACCGTCGGTAATGATCCAGGGGAGTAGGACGGAGCGGTCGTCGGTGAGTTGCTGTATCCAGGCGGCCGTTGGTTCCCGTAAATTGCGCGTCCAATAGGGTGTAATCCAGGGAGCAAACATTTCACTCAGCACCGGCCAAATCTGTTCGCAGAGTTGATCGGCGAGGGATCCTCGGTCAAACTGGAGAGTGAGGACGACCAAAGCGTGTCCTATCATGCCGAGAAACATGATCAGCGGCTCATTGTACACGCGATACTTTGGATACAGTCCGTAGAGACCATACTGCAGGCGTTCCTTCATAAAGTGCTTGCTCAGGAGCACGGCAGTATCGTGAATTTCCTGACGTGACAGCAAGCGCTGCTCTGTCGCATATCTGCGGATCTCTTCTCGCACTTTATTCGGATGAATCGCCGGCGCTGACTTGGCTCTACCGCTCAGAGCAATCAGAAGATCTCTCCAAACGTCCAGTGACAAATTCTGTCCCTCGCTGCCGCGCAAAATTGCGCTGAGAACTTCGCCGTAGTGCTCGGGAAAATCGTGCAGCAGAACGAGTCTCAAATGATTGCGGAATTGTTCGTGAAGAATTAATTTATCCTCTTCTGGATTGAGGCCCAAATTGCCCAGGGCTTTGCAGACAAGCTCGATAAACGTGGATCTCTCGCTCAGCCTGGGTCTTCGGTAATTCAACCAGCTGCCAACGTCGAATTTCGACAGCAAAACAAAGCACAAATCGCTGTTGGAGCTCGTGGAGAGGTCGACGACTGTCTGGTACATCTGCAAAAATGTCGATGCGCCGCCGGCGACGGGTGTAAAATGCGGTCCGAGCAGTCCGCCGAGATTCGGGCGTTGCATAATGGTGCTGAGCAGTCGAGGACCCTCGCTCTCCTCGCCGCTGATGAACATTTGCCCCAATTTCTCGACGCACGTCGTAATAAGTTGCTTCGTGGGCGGGCAGAGCGCAGCCTCCTCGGTGTAGAATTCAACTAAATGATAAAAAAGCATTACGCCACTCTCCTGCACGTTTTTCAGCGTGGCAGTGTTCTCACACGTGCGATTGACGTTCAACTCGTGCTCCAGTAAAGCAATCAAGTGGTCAATAAACACACATCCCTGGATAACCTTGCTCGGTGGCGATTGACACGCTTTAACCAGCAGATTTTCGTACTCTGCCCGATTTTGACTGATCATCTGGTCCACACCGTCGCTCACGCGTGCCTCGGAGATTTTTATGCGTATGACGGCGGGCCCGGCGCAGTGGACCGTTGGCGGAGTTCCCGAGCGCGGGCGTTTGTTTCCCGCGGGCGCTGGGTCGCACAGAGCGTGCAGGGTCACTCGGCTCTCAACCTCGCGATAGAGAGTTGGAATGAGCTCGAGGAAATTGCAGTCTACCGCCGTGTGCTCAGACACCATGAGGTTATAAGTTTCCGCATAGTCGATAATGACTTTCAGATGCGGTTTCAAGGTGTTTACCACTCGATCCGAGTTGTAGAGAATCTCCCGGGACACGTTTTCGATGAGCAGGACGTTGCGACTGAGCGGCGGAGGCGATTCCGGGCACTCATACGTGGTTAAACGCCGGAAAATCCTCTCGAGCGGATCTGCAGGCTCTGATGGCGTGGTAGGATGGACAATATTCGCCTGAACATCGTGAACAACTCGGTGGCAAATTTTCCGCCACTCATTGACCGATTTTATCTGATTCTGCTGCACCTGCTCGTAGTCCACGTACTCGAGCCAGGGGCTGTAGTCGCCCTGCATCAGGAGAATTAATTTTTTCGACATGTATTGAGGCGGTAGAGCCGGCAGATAGAGTCCAGACTCTTGTAGCCTCGGTTCCTCCAGCCAGAGGCTCAGAGTTTTGTAAAATTTCGCGGCATTCAGGTAGAAAACACGTCTGTCATCGGTTATGGGCTTTCCATCATCGAGATTTTGCTCTCCCTTGACTTGAAAGTGCTCAGTCGTGTCGTGCAGACGCTTTTTTATCTTTTTCAAGTAGCTCAAGTTGATCATACCGTCGAAAAACTTGTCGGCGAGCCCGCCGTGGTCAGGCATACCCGGTGTACTGGGTACACGCGCCAGAAACAGCATAAAAAACTTTTGCCAGAGCAGTGGCAGCAAAGGATGGTCCAAGGGCGTGTCCAGTGCCTGCTGGGACCAGCGATAAATCGCCAGGCAATTTGGATTGTACGTCGGAAGCTTGAGTGTAGTGCAGGCACGTTTTAGGGCAGTGTCCAGCGATGTTTTTGACTGTTGCTGCGATAATTCTCGGATAAATTCACGCCACAAACCCGTTTTTAGCTCTCGCTCGTGCTGCTCCGTATCGAGAATCTGATAAGCCAGCCAGATTGACTGAATTGAGCCGCCCAGGAGACTCGGCAAATTTCCTGAGCCTGTCGCCCAGCTCAGAAACGATCCGATCGATCCGGAACTCTTTCCCACTCCGAGATTCTAAATAAAAATAAATCATTAAATCAGTACGACGAATTAAAGGTGATTTTTGGTGGAAATACCTCATAATATCCATTTAGCGATTGCTATTCAAGCGGAAAAGCATCGATTTTTTAGTTTAAAAAATATTTTATAGCAATAAATCATGGTTAACTTACTAAAAAGAGATTTTGAAACATTTTTTCCACAGTTGCTCGTGTATCCAAGTGAAAAAATGCCGCTCGAATCACCATATCCATGAGATACATCACATTCTGGTCGCGATTCCAATCGGGTATTCGGACAAGAATATTCAGCCACAATTGAATAAAAGGCTCGGGACTTTGCAGACAATACCTACGCAAATAAAAACATGAATTAAAGCTTAAAATTCATTAAATAAAATATTTATAAAATACCTTTTATAATAAATCATCTGAGTTTCAACCATGCGAGAGAAATTTTTCATGATAGGTCCAGGAAATTCTTGAACCAGTAGATTCTTCGCCATTTTCACATAGGTCCGATCAGCCGCAACGAGCGATGAAATCAGGCTGGCAAACTTGTCATTTTTCAGTAGAGAGTCCGGACATTCAATAAACAACGGAACAATGTGTTGCAGAGTGATGATTAAGGCCTCAAATTTGTGAAAAGTCTCCAAAACTGCGAGCTGGACAAAGCCCTTGGTGCAAATCAGGGGGATAGAGTGTCCCCAGAGGGTCATCACCGTGGCGACATAGCAGGCAACAGGCTGTTTCTCGCGGATTCCCGTCAGCAAAACATCCAACGAGCCGTCCGACTCTAAATCCGGAACTTGAGCCAAAGCCTGGGAGGGATTAGTCATGACATTGGCGCACACGAGGTCAGATTGATCGAGCTGATGGAGACGCAGGCGAGTGAGAGTCTCCCAGGCCCAGAGGGTGAAGGCTTGCTCGTTATTTTGCGGCCGAACCATCGAGGAAACCTGCTTAACACCTTCAGCAAGCAGACTGGCTGTTTGGACGGGCGTGTCAGGCACGTACTTCATCATCAACTCGACAATCAGCAGGGCAATTCTGTAGTGCAGATGTATAGGCAAGTATAAATCTCCATTTCGATCGAGTCCCCAATTAAAATGGGTGATAATGAGCCTGGCAAGGTGACTCTCGGTAGAACTGAGTGAATTTTGGTGCAACCACTCGGTCAAAATGGTCAAATCCTTGTCATTTGGCGTCCACTTATCAATGCTGAGCTCGGTGAACAAATACAAACTGAGTTTCCCAACTGCCGAGAAATTTTCGCGCAATTTGCACAAAATATCCGACAGAAGTGTCGAGTGTTTGCTCGTGAGATTTGACAGCAATGATCTGGCATCTTTCGAGCAGGAAACCTGAGTTTTTTCGCTGAGAAATCCAATCTGGAACAGATCAATCGTGGTAGCTCGTATAAAATCGTAATCAGAGTCGCGTCGGGCGACTGCCATGTTGGCAAAGGTTGTGAGTAAAAAATAGGACTCATCCCCCGGCAGTTCGATCAATTTCTCCTCGAATTGCTTGCGGAATTCCGGCAAATTGAGCTGAATCTCCCACTCGTCGCTGGTCATGTCGGGCTGCAGAGGACTCGTGGCCACGGAATCCGTGTGTAGAGTGTAAAAAATGTGCCAGAGAGTGTTGAGAGACACGATGTGATAGGGAATAGCAGCGAGATACTGCCAGGCTCCCAAACGCCGTGAGGAAAAGATGCACATGGTGGCGCGATAGAAGAAACTGTCGTACTCAATCTGCAATCGTGCGATCATGGACGAGTCAAAGACTTGACAGACATCGAAAATTTCCCACTGATCACTCGCATACTGCACCACGTCGCGAATCAGAGCGCTCAGGCGCTTAGCGAGCTGACGGTAGCGCGGGGAATCGTAAGTTTTCAGTCCCTGCTTGAGTAATTTAACGAGGACGGTGGAGAAGGCGAAAATTCTGAGCATGTGGTGCTCAGTTATGCCCTGCTGATCCTGCCGAAAGCCGTCGTCCTGTCGCTCGATCAGCAACACACGCTGGAACAATTTATCCAGGCGAATTTGGTTGAGTAAGTTGATCAAATCGCTCTCAAACAGATTGGCCCCGGTATTGGCAATATCCTCGTCCTCCTCGCCTTCCTCGTCGAGCATAACCCAAACCGTATCCCCCGGATTGTTGGCAGTGTCTTGCAGAGACATTTGAACCTGCTCAAGAAATTTTTCTCGCTCTCGAATGGGCAGGAAAATCGTTCCAAGCGTGGCAACTACGTGATCCACATAGGGATTCTGCAGGGGAGCGCTGAAATTCCGATTTCTCGGCAGAATCGGGGTCTGAATGAAGCTCGCCGCCCAGTTGGTCACTCCACCGGGGCACCTGAGCACGTGATTCAGCAGAAATAGGTGATCTTCCCAGGAAGCAATTCGCAAAAGCACTGCCACGAGCTTGGACAGCCACTCGCGCGTATCCAGCACGAATTTTCCGTCTTTTAGCAAGCGTCGCTGGAAATTGAATAAAATTGTGATGCACATACGCAATTCAATCAACTGAGGCATTGTTTGCGAGGGCATTTGAATGGCAGTCAGGTTGACAGGTGCATTTTGAGGCAGAGTCACGAGTTCCTTGCAAGAAATGCAAACCCGTTGAATGTAATGCTCTATTTGTAGTTTGAGCATCTCTGCCTCGTAGGAATAGAGTGCTTGAACGTTGTGCAAGAGTTCCTTGATTGACGAGAGATTTTTAGTCAGGGAAACTAGTGCTTGCTGGTTAAAATGGGCTATTGAGTAATCGTGCGATGCATTAACCGGATTTCCATCCTGACACTCGCCCGATTCTGTCACCGACGCTTTGTCCAGGTGCCACAATTGCTTCTGCACCTCTTTGCAATTTTTCTTCAGGCTCTCAAGCTCGTGCGAGTTGACTATCAAGTGGTTTCGCACGCGCAGGTAGCTCATAAGCAGCTCGTGCAAGCGGTGCTGCTGGCGAACGGCGCTACTTCGCAGTTGAATGTCCACAAACTCCGAGATGAACGATTCTACGAGTGATAACTCTTGATTGACGTACAGTGAGGCTAATTGAGCGTCTGTGAATGGAGTTATGACGGCGGTTGATGTTTTAAGCCGGTCAGTTTTTATTGCCGTCTTTGTTGGCGACTTTAAGGCGGCTACTGTCGATTCGATGGCTGGACAGTCACTGGCTGCAGTCTCGTACGAGGGCTTCTCAGCTATTGGAGCACTCGGACAAGCTTCGGACACTTGTAACGATGCAAAAAGAGCTGGGACATGCTCTAAAGGCTCTGTAGAAGGCTCTGTGGTTGGAATTGTCGGCGATTCGTCGGCTAATTTGGCGCCATTTTCCTCGATTGACGTTGGAGACTCAACCTCGCGCTCTTTCTCGAATATCTCGGTGTCAATGGCTGCAGAGTGCAGCTCGCTCTCCATATTTTCAATGCCCTCAACTCGAGGGTAATTTGTCGGCGATTCACCCAGGAGACACTCGAACTCCTCCATGGTCGGGGCGTCCGGTATGTGTCGATCTAAATGACGCGACTTGACTTTGTCCTTCTTGCGTCGCTATAAATACATCAGGTTAATGAGAATAATAAGGATTATACAAAGAAATTGATTCACTTACGTGGAATAATTTTGTAGCCTCCATAATTGTGATTAATGTCTAAATTTTCGCGTATATGATGGTTAAACAGTGCCCGACAACATTTGTGTTTATTGAAATGACGTAGTATACAATTGTTTAGCCCGCATCACACATTGTATTGTGAATTTAGCACACGACCTCGCGAATATAAAACACTGCAGTAATATGCACGTCACATATTTCATTAAATAATGTAGTAGATGAGGGATGAAATCACTATCGTAACGTAGTCCAAAATTCCTCACGGGCTATATTGATTGTTGTTTTTTGACGTGACAAAATGTTGTTGATTGTAGTTATATATTTTAAAATAACAAATACAACACACTTTTCAATGTCGTGTAGAAGCTTTTTCACAGCTGATGGCTGATGCAAATTGCAAATGCGTCATAGCGGGGGGCTGGTTATTTACAAAAGCGTTATTACCAATCGTCGATAATGCAGTCTTAAAATGCAAATGCATTTTGTTAATTTTTGCATAACATAAAAATATATTTTCATGCAACAATCATGTAAAATTATACCAATTTAAACGTTAAAAGTTTTCTCTCTCGCATTCGGTCAATCTTGTCGGTATATTACCATTATTCCATAACGATACCGTATACGGCCGGAGTCGTGAAAATCCGACATTTTGACATTGGTTAGTACAAAAAAAATTAATGCGTCAACGAACGTGTGTGCCCCGTTTTGTTTACACGTTCGAAATAAAGTAAATTACATATATCAGTGATTAAAAAACAGAATTAAAGGATGGTAAGGAGTCGGACGCCTTCGCCGCGACGTCGTGAGCGGTCCAGGGACCGTGAGCGTGACAGAGATCGACGAAGACGACGTTCAAGAGAACGACGACGAAGGTTAGAATAATGGTAAATCTGTTTATAATAATTAATTTATAATCGGGAAATTCTTTTAGATCAATTGACCGAGATAGGCCAAAGTCTCGTGACCGTGACAGAGAGCGGGAAAGAGAGCGTGATAGGCATCGTCGGTCCTACAGCCGATCAAGGTCGCGAGATCGTGATCGTCCCAGGCCGAAAAATCGAAGCACTGCTGCGGAAAGACCTGCCATATCGGGTAATTAATTTTATTTCATAATTTCTGGTTATTTTGTATTTACAAAATTGATTTTTCAGAGGCTGACCTGCAGGGAAAGACTCCGGAGGAACAGGACATGATGAAAATGATGGGATTCTGCGGCTTTGACACGACCAAGGGCAAAAAAGTCGAGGGCAATGATGCTGGCGCTGTACATGTGATATTGAAGCGGAAGTATAGGCAGTATATGAATCGTAAAGGTGGTTTTAACAGGCCTCTCGACTTTGTAGCCTAATTTTCCAATTTTGGCAAGTAAATTAATATTTCTAATCCTTCAATAAGACTTAATATTAATAAAAATAGATCCGGATAATATATTAGAGGCATATTATTTTGTTAAATCATATATATTATATGACTATAAGATTATAAGACTAAATCGCGTGTCTAAAGCCATAAGAACGATCATTAAGAATTATGATGGTATTTTAAATTGAAATATCTTCAAAACTATTGATGATAAGAATTTTTCTGAAGAGATGATTTTTGTAGAGAATTTTATTGGCTACAAAAAAGGTCCTTAGCAAAATTTGTCCAACTCGCATCCTTATCAAGAAATTAACTAGTAGAATAGTTGAGATTTTTGGGCGATGCGATTTTTACGCTTTAAACACGCGAAATAATAATTCAATAGTGTAGATACTTATTAAACAGTGAGGGCAGTTATATTATCATCTTAAATTTACTTTTTTTTTAAATTGGAAAAAAAGTTTCATTTTGTTTTCTAGGAAGTTTTGAATATGACGGAATATTTTGTCAGTTTTTTCGGGTAAAATTCAGTTTTTTTTATTTAAAAAACTGTTATCAGTGCTTCTAAGGTTGTTTGCAATTTTAACACATTGATTTTTCGTATATATATTGCGTGAAAAAGAAATAATTCGATAAGGTAGAATTTTTAAAACGGATTAATGGGTTTTTTATACGCATTGAAATGTTTTGAAGAAGTAAAACGTAAAGTTTTCAGTTGAATGAGTTAGATACTGTATTTTAGATGTCGTATAATTAACAGATTACTTAATGTAATAATATTTTTCACGGATATTTTTCATTATCTGCAATGATCAGTCATTTTATCTTAATAATTAATTCAAATCTACATATTTTTTCCTCATGTTTATAAATATCAATCGATAAAATTAATTTATTTCAACACAAACACGTATTTCAATGTGTTTGCACATCACATACTCAGTCGGTAATCATTTGAAATATATTTTACTATGGAGTAAAAATACATTTAAATATTTCTCACTTCATTTTCATTTGACATATGTCAGAGGCCTTGATGTGACTCCAACATAAATGCAATAAAATCGTTTGAACGCCTGACTTGTCGGGGTCAATTATCGGTCAATGAAGCATAATTTTACTGAGCGTGTTTTTTACGCTCAGAATTCGTTATATCGCGTCACTATATAATGCCAAAATGGCATTTATAATAAATTTTTTTTTTTTTTTTTTCATTAATATTTCGATAACTCAGTGAATAAGTGAAATGATAAACAAAAAAATCTAATCAAATTATAGAAAATTTAATGCCCTATAAAAAATATAGTATAATTTTTCGCAATATTTTAATTTTTTTCAAAGATATTTTTAAAAAATAAAAAATTTTCAAAAATCTAAAAATTTTTGAAAACTAAGGGAAATACGAAAAATTTTATTTCACGTTTTTTGTAGGAAATTTAATTCTTAATTATTTCAGTTAAATAAAATTTTTTGTTATCTCGCTTAATTACCGAGTTATCACCTAAAAATCACGAAAATTGCAAAATATTCATGTAGTACACCCCTTGCAAAATTTTATCAAAACAACAAAAAAAAGTTTTAATTTAACAAAATGTCTTGAAAGTAATTTTGGTTTAATTTAAAGAAGAATAAAAAAAATTTTGTTACCCATCAGATTTTCAAAGAGTATAGTATATATCCTAAAGAAATTTGTTTGAAATTTTTGTTTTTTGCTGATAACTCTGTAACCATGCGAGATAACAAAAAATATCATTTAAGTAAAATAATAGTAAATTTAATTAACTACAAAAAATATAAAGTAAATTTTTTCGATATTTTGCTTCATTTTCAAGATATTTTGAAAAATCAAAAATTAAAAAAATCAACAATATCTCAAAAACTACGAAAGATATAAAAAAAATTTATTTAACATTTTTTGTAGGAAATTTCACCCTCAATAATTTAATATCAATAACAATTTTCATTATCTCTAATATTTACCGAGTTATCGCCAAAATATCTCAAAAACTGGGAGATTTTCAAGGGCTACACCCCTTTTTTCATTATACATCACTGCATAAAATCAAAATTCAAATGAATTTTCATTAAAAAATTGTTTTCCGCTTCTAAACGTCAAATACTGACATTAGCGACACGATAGATATCACTTAGGCTGACTTAAAAGTTTGTTTTTTCGTCCTGGACGGATTTCATAGTCACAAACAGGTACACTAATAATATCCATGCACGTCAGACAAGATGAACCCTGACAGGCACGGGTGACGGGGGCGGTGGAGGCCCGAGAATCGTGTTGAGACTCAAACTCGAGTATCTCGGTGCTTCGTCCATGAGAGTGGCCTGCTCATAGGTCGGAGGAAGATCGTCGCGTCCAGAGAGCTTGAGGAACCTCCTTTCCTGCCTGCGTTCATCCAGAGCCCGGAGGATAATCACGGCTGGCCCCAGGACCAGCATAACAGCGCCGACGGCCACCATGGCGACGGCTGCAGCAGCTCCACCGCTGCTCAAATGTGATAATCTGACTTTGCGTCGGGATTCCCAAATGCCCGACCTCACCGGAGGACTAGTCGTGGTTTTTTGGTCAATATAGACATCAGTCAACGTGTCAACTTGATTTGTTGATGTGTGAGGACTCTCCTCGCGAAATCCCGATGTCTCTCGTGACGCCTCCATCGATATCTGCTTGATTGCATCCGTCAACTTCATCGAAAAGTTCAATTTACTCATGTCCGAGGCCATCAGCGTGCTCAGGTCGTTTTTAAAAACCTTCGTGTCGTCTTGAAGCGTTCCTATATTCAAATTACTCAATGGTTTCTTTATTTCATAATCAGAATATTGCTGACCGTTGGGATTTAATGAAATCTGCTGGTCGACTATCGGAATCACTGACAAATCTTTGTCGGACGTTTGGCTGTTGAATTGTAGTGTAATTTCCGGAGTTATCTGGTGAAAAACACACATTTTTTACATTTTAGTTTCTTATAACTGTTTTAGCAACGAAAAGGGGTGGAATAAGGGGGAAAAAAAAAATTTTTTTTTCTACATAAATTTGTACGGAAAAAGCGAATTTTTAGTAGATTGAATTTTTTTTTTGCAACACGTGCCTGCTGTAAAACTTGTTTTTTCACTCTTGCGCCGCCATAAAGTGGCCGATTTTTTTCACTGCTGACATCTGTGCCTATAAAGTGCGTCTTTTTTTCACTAGTGCGTAAAATGCCCCATTTTTTCACGGATTTTGGGCACTTTTTAGACACTAATGTCAGCTGTTAAAAAATTAGACCACTCAATGGCGGCACCAGAGTGAAAAAATCTCGAGCATTATTGACATTTGTTGCAAAATGGCGGCAATGTTGACAGCGTGAAGTTTGCAACTCTCCAGGACTACATTCGCAAGGACTCGTTTGATTGTAACACTTGCTTGTAGCTCGTGTACAATCCTCAAATTCGTCCTGCGATTGTATAGTCCTGGCTTCGTGACAAATTTGCACGCTGTCAAAAAATTCCCGTTTTTACGCACTTGCAACACAAAATATTATTTTTTGTTGTTGTATTTTTTGGCACTTGGATTGAGGAAATTCATTCATTTAGAGAAATATATTAACAATTAAGAGGGATTTAAATGAATAAAATGTTGATTTTTAACTCCATTTGGATGGTTTAAAAATCACGACAAGATGGCGGCTGTCGCGTTATATTACATATTTAATAATTAATTTATTATATTCCAATCAATATTATGTTGATCAAGTTAAGTGATATTTTAAATTGGAATGTGAAAAATTTGAATCAACATATATATATTGTTTTTAATAAAAATTTTTATTTATTTTTTTTTATTTTCAAAAGTTTTGAGAAGTTTATTTATTTAATATTATTTTCTTAATGAAAATTTGAAATGTAAAATTTTCCTGTTTAATTTTTAATTAATTAATTAATGTTCTTTAATATTAAAGGGTTAAAATATCAAATTAAAATTTAAAAATTCAAAATTTTCGAAATTTCAAATAAAAAAAAAATGCTTTTGGAACTTTTTTATTAATTTTTGTTTTATGTTTTTCAAGAAGATATTTATTTATTTATATACTTACAAGGCTTGTATTACGTATTTCTGGGCCTTTTTGCAAAGATGACACGCCTTTTTGCAATAAAACAACACCAACAGCACTCCAAGCAGCCAATTGAAGAATAACAACGGCTCTTGATGCCCATTTATTTGTACTCGAGGCCATGGCCACACTCTCATAAGTCACTACTTTGAATTATCGATTGCCAATCATGATTTTTTCGAGTAAAAATCTCACAGCAATTGTCAATTTTTTCCGCATAACCGCACAATTATTTTCTGCAACATGAAAAAGAAAAAAAAAAAAAAACAACCAAATATTAGACAAAAATTTAAAAATACCTCACATTATCATCTTATTCATACACTTAACATAATTGTGTATCAGTGTAAAAATAATATTACATGTACCTATGTATACAGCGTAATAGAAAAACGCATATATAATAATAATCGTGTGTGTCCTCGCGTGTCTCGAAGCAATGTGATCGCCCATAGGAAAACAAAGGTCTCGCTCTATTTAACTAAGAAAATATATTTATTCAGATTTTTTTTTGTCCTTCTAAATTTATATTATTATCGTGATTTAATTTATACCTACAGTAATTTCACATAATACAAATAATGTTGTAAACGCGTGAAACAATTACTTCGTGACACAAATTTAAGATTGACAATTGTCAGCTTTGCAACACGCACACAAGATGTTTAATATGTGATCAAGAAGACAATTATAATACTGGTGATAATTTTTTTTTTTTATTACTCGTGCGATAAATAAATAAAATTTTATCAACACCTTTTGTATGATGGTTGCACACGTGTCCTCACGTTTGTGTACATCCTTGTACAGACTGATTAAAATACATATGTTGAATTTCACGATCTTTTACAAGCAATTATCGTTGATTTTAATTATTTAGATATGATTTTAATACACACTGTGATAATATTTTATTGGGTATTTTTGTGCATTATTGAAATATTAAATAATTTTTTTTTACTGTTGATTTAATATTAAAAAAAAATTTTTATACATTATTTTGATGGAAAACATTTGTTTTTAATGGAGAATCAGGTGTGAAAAAATTTTTTTTTCATTATTTATATGAAAAAATATTGACTACTCGCGCGCCGACTGATTTCTTGACACACACGGTGCACTCGCACTCACCGTACCCCAACGACTGTCGCTATATGTATGACTCACATCCCACTACATTATATGATAGGTGTATCCACATTTATTGGACGTGTATTACCGTCTTACTGCCACCACTGCTTCTTGCCCCTTCTCATGTCTCGCGTGGCCGTGACAAAATTGTTACAAGCATGTTAACCGCGCACTTCCAATCAATTTTATCCCTACGTTGCAACCTGAAAGAAAATAAATATGTTTTTTTTTTTTAATTAAAATGAATAAACACGATGGTTGCTGCAGACAATTTAATGATTTTATTTATGACTTTGGGTATATTCTCTTTTTATGTATATCGCTTTTGAGTGATAACACGACAGTGTAAATATTAAAAATGAGGATGAAAAATAATATATCGCGAGATTGTGGTAGGTCGAAAAATTCGTTTGGTTGGAAATTGTAAGAAACATTTACGACATTTTTTTTTTTTGCAATTTAATATACAACACGATTTAATTTTTAAGGGGGAGAGTATTTTTGAAGGAGGTCGCAAGATCGATCCACGCATCAAGGAGATGAGCTACAGTGCAGACCAACGATTATGCTACAGTTTTATTCAATTGTATAAATTTAATTATTTAAAAAATTCGACTTTTAAAAATTTTTTTTAAATCAAATTTGCTAAATTTTTTTGTAGGAAAAATTGATCGACTAATCCACCGAAGCTGCGCAGCCAGCGCTCATAGAAATACGAATAATCATGAAAAAATGGGCGGAAAAAGTGACGGAAAACAACGAAAAATCATCAAATCCGGGATGGAAATGATTTTCCCAACATATTGACTTTGACTCGGTGCTATTGACATCAAAATAGATCATTTTGCGATAAATGAGACCCGAAAATTGAAATAAAGCGATTTTGGGCAGTCCAAGAAGCAAGGCGTAGCCCGACTAATCCACCTGAACTGCGGAACTAGCGCTGGAGAGAGATCAGTAAAAAGGGAGGGTTTTCGCGTCGAAAAATGATCAAAAATGATCAAAACCGCGAAATCATGATCGAAAAAGCGGTGTTTCTAGTGTGTTTCCCCCGCCCGTAGAACCCCCTGTTCCCGAATTGCCCCAGGAATTGTAGGGTTGCTCGGCGCGCACTTTCCAAATCGTACAGCCAATTTACAGTGGAAAACAGCGAAATCTTGGTCAAAATAGCGGTATTTCTAGTGAATTTCCCCCGCCCGTAGATCCCCCAGTACCCGCGTGACCCCAGGGCTTCTAGGTTTTTTGGAGATCATTTTCCAAATAGTACAAACAGTAAATCGTAGAAAATGGCAATTTTCATTGATTTTTAACAATAAAAATCGTCATCTTTCGGGTATTTGAGCGGCCAAGAAGCTAGGCGTAGCCCGACTATCAATTTTTTCATATTAAAAATTGATTTTTTTAAAGCATATTACGAATTTAAGGTCAAAAAACCAATATCTTGTTTTTAGAAAAAAAATTTTAAATCAAAATATCTTGAAAACTATTAAAGATACAAATTTTTTTAAGAGACCTTTTTTATAGAGAATTTTATAAGCTACAAAAAAGGTTTTTATAAAAATTTGTCTAACTCGCATACTTATTAAGATATTATCAAGTAAAATGCCCTCAATTTTCGGATGATGTGTGTTTTTTGTCTTAGTATGATCATTTGATGGATGTAAAATGAAATTTTTCATTCGAGTGAATGCACAACGCTTGGTCATGCATTAAAGGACATACATTGATTGTCAACTAATGGCAGAGGTTGAGAGAGAAAGATAGATATTAGGTAATCAATGATATACCTACACTTAATTTTTTCACTCTGTATTTTATGCTATTACATGCACATAGAGTGGATCTGAGGATTGAATTTCCTCGTGCATCAAGGACATTTGAAGTTTTTCTCCAGACACTTTTTTATATCGCATGTAAGCCAAAAGGGCGTATACAGAAAATTATTTTACAACTTTAAATCGAAATATCTTCAAAACTACTAAAAATACAAATTTTCATCAAGATACCTTATTTATAGATAATTTTATCACCTACAAAAAAGGTCCTTAACAAAATTTCACCAACTCGCATCCTCATCAAGATATTTTACATTATACCCCAAAATCAAAAAAACAAAAATGGCATAAATAAAAAATCTTACTTTTTTAAATAGAAATATCTTCAAAACAACTGAAGATACAAATTTTTATCAAGAGATCTTTTTTGTAGAGAATTTTATTATCTACAAAAAAGGTCCTTAACAAAATTCCTCCAATTTGCATCCTTATCAAGATATTATCAAATAACAAAATTTTATTTTTTTCTCTATACACTTTTTTTTATTTTAGACATGCTTTTGATATATTTTTTTAATATCAATGAGCGAATATGGATATAAGACGAGTATAGGACGAGTAGTAGAGCAGATAAATTATCGCATCAACTGGAATAAATGGGTGCAAATTGACAGCGATGAGCAATCTAATTTTAATTAAGTTGATTCATCACGTAGTGAATATTATTTTTTAGTGTAAATTAACATTTATTTATTTATGTATTACCTCTTACTTCCGCTTCATTCAATAGGAGAATTTCCTGATGATTGATTCAGGTCGCGCGCATTTGATTGTTCCGTGCACGGTATTGCAGGTGTGTAAAAATATGCAGGTGCAAACCGGATGTGGTTTAAAAAGTCGTCTATGGTGTGAAATTCAAATATTATACATTTTATAATTAAAAAATTTCATTGACAATTTTATTTAATTTTTCTGATTATTTTTTTTTCTTAAATAAATTTTTTATGAACTTAATATACTTTCTAACTCTCGAGTAATTATCTGCAGCGCGTGACTGTGTTGTCAATTACAACATGATGTCACAGGATGTTCTGCGTGATGCTTCAACTGATCGTTTTCGATATACGTGCCAGAATTCTAACGTTTCACTGGATATTTATTTGTCGTTATTAATAAAAATGCAGAGATATTTCGATATTTTATCTCAATAATTTTTTTACGGTATGAATAAAATGAAATCCAGAGTTGAAAAGGGTTCTAAAAGTTTTTTTTTAACTTTTCTTCTAATAATAGAAGATTTCTGTATCCTCTCGAGTGTCCTAGGAGTCCAGGAAAAATTCTTAAAAAAGATAATGACTGATTGGATCTAGTTTTCGACATATTTTCTTCTCTCGAATTTTTTCGCGCTTGTATACGATGATTTCTAAAGTGTAGAATGATTTTACAATAGTTCCTCATCCGTTGGAATACCTATGGAGTCCAGGAAAAATTCCTGGAAACAAAAAAACAACTGATTAAATTCAGTTCTTGTGATTTTTTTCTTCTTTTAGATTTTTTCTGCAGGCAAATAAAACGAAATCCAGAGTTTGAAATGGTCTTAATAGTTTCTCCAGACATTTCTTCGAGTAACAGAATATTTTCGAATCCTCTGAAACGACGTGAGAATCCAGAAAAAAAAATCCTAAAATCAATATAAACATCTATAAAAAATTTTCATTTAATTTCTTCTCGAAATATTTTTTTAAGAGTTAAAAAAAATTTATAAATAAAAGTTGTTTAATAATTCTTTGATATTTATGCCAAATATAGAGTATATTTTCATCCAATATCAGAGCAATATATATATAAATGATGTTATTTACAAAAGAAATTGATTCAATATATTTAAATTAAATTAACATTTAACCAGAATTCCACACGATTTCTTGCAAATTGCCTTATGACACCTATATATATGTATGTAGCGCAAAAACTACAATAATATACAATAAAATGTACAAATATATTTATTAATTATGTATATATATATATGTATATATATGGTCTATCGTTTTCCTGCACAAAAAAAAAATTTTTTAATATTTTATACAATACGACAAGGAATCTTAATGGAACATTTTGTTGGAATTCACATTATTGCACGTGTCTACGCCCATTGATTTATTAATTTTTGTTTGTGATCCAAAAATTGGACGGTATTCCAACATAAATACGAGCGTGTTTGGTAGGGCAGCGCAATATTTCATAATTCTATCTCACGAAAATTGTCCAAAAAAAAAAAAAAGAAATATTTTTTTTTCTCGAATAACATTGGCATATATCAATGATAAATAATGTGATACTATTTTAAAGTCTTTTTACGAGTAATAAGGCTTATTCGATGTTCTACATTGTGATATATGCATATCTCTGACAATCGCACAATTCAAATAATTTCCCTGGTTTTTACACACGCTTGTTATTGTATATCGTAATAATAATTTTTTTTTTTCTGTTAAATATATTATATGCATTATTGTTTTTTTTTTATCAGATGGACACGAAAATCTAGTCACGCATTCATATAATACAAGCATTCAATGACTCATTTGTACACAAGTAAATTCATGCCACACAATCTGTGGTTAATACCAGTTGAATAAATGTCTCTATAAGAAGGCAATATTCCGAACTTATATCTGCAGTCTCTTGATTCTACATATTTGCAATAATAAATATATTTAACTATCACAATAATAAACATTCATTCATATATATAAATGATTGAAATATTAAATTTCTCTCTCTCATACAAATTCTTACAAATTAAATTAATTATTTCGAACACATATTACATATATATTCTACATCATTTGACAAGTTCACACAAAATAAATTAAATGAGATTTTTCACAATTATTAAAGCATTATTAGCTTGTCACATGAAGCAAAAAAACAAAAATTTGAATATTTTTTATCAAAGAATACGAAATATATTGAAGAATAAATAATTAACAGCGTTGTTTGTTTTTTTGATGCATCGCAATATTATCGAGAAATTATTGAATTTTAACTTTTTGAATGGACATTTGTTTTTTGCGCCTTTTTTTTTCGTGCGGCTAACATATCGTAAAATGGATTGTGCGATATACTCTGTCTTACGCATTTTATCCAGACATCCTTGTCCTCATCTGTTGCTGCGGACATTCTATACACTGTGTGCTTCCCTAAATATGAAGAAAAATTATTAATAAAAATTAAATTAATACCCATCTAATGTATTAAAAACTGGTATTAAGGAAGTTCTAACAATTTTTTTCATTTTTTTGATTTTAACTCGATAAATAAGCGAGATAACGGAAAATATTATTAGAGACAAATAAAAAAGAGTTTAATTATCTACAAAAAATGTTAATAAAATTTTTTTTTATCTCTCATAGTTTTTGAGATATCATGATTTTTTAAAAATTTTTATTTTTCAAAATATCACGAAAACTAATCGATATATCAAAAAACTTTACTCTATTTTTTTTATAGAAAATAAAATTCCCAATAATTTATCTTCTATAACATTTTTCATATTTAACATAGTTATCGAGTTATGCAAAAATATGAGAAAAAAATTATTTTCTTTGTTCAAACTTTATAAAATTTCTTTTTAAAATAGTTTCATATAAAAAAAAAAAAAGTAAATAAGTTTTTTTGAAAGACTTAAAACACAGATATTCCATCATTATCACCTTTGATGTTTGATTAAGACGATAAATCGATTTCTCAAGCACATGGAGTAATTGAAGTCGTTTTTTAGTTTACTTTGACAAAATTCCTAAGTACTTCGACACATAAATTTTGCCGGAACTCCCTTCAATCAATAATAGTAATAATAAAATATACCTTCGACCACCTTGCCCTCACTGTCCGTCTTGCAGGCTTTGATAAACTCCGAGCCAGCGGCATAGAGTTCAAAGCAGTGAGGCTTGTGTCTATCTTGAACCTCCCTGACCTGAATATTCTCAAGTGGAATAATTCCCCGCGGCTCCTTATCCGTTGTATACTCAAAGTAATAAAGACAATTATCGTTGAGGATGAACCACCTCCGCTTCCAGCTCTTGTAACGTCCACCTGCAACAATCGTCGATGCTATAATTAATATTAACAACTCACGGCAGATTTATTGGGGCGAATTATTTACCTGCTGTCTCCATCAAGCCAGCAGAGCGTTAGGCAAAAAGATATGTAAATATCGATATTTATAGTAGGACAAGGAACTCGATTTTTTTTATATCTAACCTCATTAACACACATGGGCAAATTTATAACTGTATCAACTATAAAATCATTTTTTTTCACTAAATAAAACTTGCAAAAATAACATATACAAAATCTAATAACAAAAAAAAAAACAAGTTTTTAACAAATTTAATATTTTTTTTAATTTTACATAAGATTAGCATGATTTTCGTATCAGTTTTTCACAGGAAAAATTTTTTTTTTTTTTTTCATTATATATTGAAAAAAAATTCGATTTCTTGTCAAAAAATTTTTTAACGAAGATTTCACGTTTTATCTTATTATTAAAAATCATTTAATAAATATTAATTTAGTAAATATTAAAATTATGGGAAGTAAAAATTAATTAATAAACATCACCTTGTTTCCACAGCCAACCTTCTTTGTCCGGGTTGAAAAACGTATGCATCAGATCGTTCCCATCATCTTCAGGTATTTTGAATGGTTCAGTTTTAATGCTCTCATACAGGCTCTAAAAATACAACAATAAAATAATTATAAAAATCTAATAAAAAATGAATGAATAATTAAGTAATACATACAACAAGTAATTCACGTGGTAAATCTCCACCATTATTAATTCCCCGATTCATCGTTATAAATTGCTCAACACTGGGTTTATCTTTGACGCTAGGATTGTGCAACGATGTGTTGAGCATAATTATGGCAAAACTAAGAACATAACAGGTGTCAGTGTTGGTAAATATATTGGGATTAAGTTGACAGTATCTCTGAGCAAAGCATTCCATCATTCTGTCAATTTTCTGAGCTTCACCAGGCAGCCGAAAAGACCATAAAAATTGTCTCAGTGCTTGGACAAGTATTAGATCAGTAAAATCGTGCAAATCAACAAATGCACGTAAGACACGTTCATTAAAATCGTGTCTCTCGCCAAGATAATCACCAATGGCTGTTTTATTCAGTCCCTCGCCCTTGTACAAAAATTGGGCAACATCCTCAGGCGTAGGAGCCAATAAATTGTGTTCAATCAAATACTCAATGCCCTTTTTTGGATCCATATTGAATTTTTTACGTCCAATTGACGTTTGTTTCGCTTTGTTTGTTGGCTTGGATTCGTCCGCGGCAAATCCTCCGCCCTCCATCGCCTCCATCTCTGCCACGACCTCGCCGAGTTCATCTTTGAGTTGCTAAAAAAGAAAAATGAGAAAAATATTTTAATCTAGTGCCAGGGTGATTTCTACACGCCGTCAACCGAAACCTAAACGCTTTTAACTGTCGATTGCGTTGAAAGTATATGTCTATATGCAAGCGGAAGTGGTGCTTCCCGTTAACGAGGCCGTAACGCTCATGCGAAGACGCGCTGATAACGAGGCATCCGTTTGCCTCGTGTATTTCGTGCTATTTCTATCATAAAAAAACGAAAAAAGTCAACCATTGAAACTGATTGCGGTGCGGGTTATTCGTGTGCCAAATTCAGCACTTTCTTGGTCTAGTGCCATTGAATTGTGTGGCCTGCATAGAAGAAATCAAAAATAGTGTGCACCAATCAAACGACCTGCTTTACAAACAAAATCAAATTAATGACATTAAAACATAAATTAAATACATATTCTATAATAATAAACTAGGGACTAAAAGTAGAATAATTACAAGACAGTCATTCCAACATGATGAATCACATATCAATGTGTGTGTCTATCATTGAAATTCTTTTGTCAGCACAGCCAACTCTTGCCTGACGAGTCACTTATATCAAAGTTATTTCCCGCGCTCAGATAAATTATCATTTTACGCTTGTGTATGTGTTTTATCAAGGTTATGGAGTCTTGGAAAGCGGCCAAGAACCTCGTATTTGCTTGAGTTTAGAAAAAAAAAAATATATCTTTGGGGGAAAAAAACTACGCGGAAGAATAGCACATCTCAAGGCTAAAGATAGCAGACGAAAAAAAAAGAAAAATGTACATATTGATGATTTGGTATAATTTAAAAACAAAACTCACTGAACACGGCAATGATCTGATATCCCAAACGCTTTTAGATGTTTTTTGTTTGTAGAGTTTTTTTTTACTTGCACGCCGAAGGCTGGAAAACCAGTTGGAGGAAAAACTGGTGGCACTTTTATCATCAATACGAGTATCAACACGGTCCAATGCATCAACTGACTTGCCCGTAAAAATCATTGTTACATTTAATCACGAAACATCTCGAGTACAACGTGAAACAGCGATAAATTAAATTATCCATGGCTTCTGTAAGCTGATTACTGAGCAACCCATGATAGTGCGATAAAAAAACGGTCGTTTGATCGCAGAAGACAACGTGTGTTAGCTAAACGCACGGATCTTCACAACTGGGCTGTAACTCGCGCGCGCGAGGCACCAACTTGGCGCAACAGCTCAACTATGCAGCCATTCAACACTGCCAAGACTTGATATCCATACATAGGACGGTGGATAAAAGAGTGTTGGTCGTTGTTGGACATACAGTCATGCAATCATTTCCCCAAGCCAAGACTCGGAAATTTGTTGGAATTGACGTGTGGCGCCGTGTATAAATTATTTCCAATGAAAAAAAACCATTTTTTATATCCTAAAATCAAATAAAAAATACCTCATTGTCACAGGAATGCCGTCGAAAACATTGTAAAAAAGAAAAACACATTTTTTTATCACTTAAGACGAAAATAATACTGCACCAACAATTCTAATGGGACACACCACTAGCCTGCACGATTTGGTGCTTACTGAATTTTATCCCCACCAAAATTACTTATTGTTTATGTACAGAGTAGCCCGAGGGCAATACT
Source organism: Macrocentrus cingulum (assembly GCA_002156465.1). NCBI lineage: Eukaryota > Metazoa > Arthropoda > Insecta > Hymenoptera > Braconidae > Macrocentrus > Macrocentrus cingulum. Next base: position 194,139 of record MVJL01010566.1, read on the forward strand.
CAAAATTTGTGGGAAGATAAGAACTTTTTTAAAAAAATTTCAACTCACCTGGATTTCAAGCAATAACTCGCTCTTTTTCCGTCGAATATCAATAAGAATTTTTTGCTGCTCCGGGGTCAATTCTAAAAACAAAAGAAAAATCACATTTTATTTATGATTTATACTTGTTATAAATGCACAATTGTCAATTGCACGTGTAGAAAATTACGTAATAACAACAAAAAGACCAAGAATCATTGTCAAGTCGATGAAACGTTAAAAAAGGACGAACAGAAAAAAAAAACCCGGAAGCAAATTGTGGGGGAACCAATGGGGTGTATCAGAAAATTCGAGTTTTTAACGGTCAACGTATTTACCTAGATAATGCATCAGAATGAATGCTAACTTGTGCGAACGATGACTAATAAAGTGATAAGCAAGAATAATAAATGATAAGCTGTAACAATAGCTTTGTTTACTCTTTAATAGCGTGGCAAACGCAAGCGCGATGCACTTACGGTCCACCATGGCCCTAGTGGACCCATACAGCAGTTACACTAGAAATTTGATTGATTCGAGAATAAAGACGAATTTATCACCTGTCGTGTTGCACGGATCGATTTGTTGAGACGCTGAAATGACTCCAGAGTTAGTCACAGAATTTAAATCTTGCCACATTTCTGAAAAGCTAAACTTTTCAGCATCACACGCGCACAACACAACATCTCAGCCGACCGCCGCCATTTTCACTAATTGCTCGCACATACACACGTAAAATATGTAAAATATACACACTAGGCGGTGGCAGTCGGAGTCTCCATCAGTCGGTGACGACATCTGTAGCGCCCAGCCGGCGGCCATTTGCAATACTCGCGGTCGGTAAAACAGATTGCAGTTCGGATAATTTGAATTTCGCGCGGATTTTAACGTACGAAAGAAAAAAAAATCAAAATAATAACATTCAAACAAGATTTTTAATTATCTGAAAATACGCCTATTATAATTACCATAGTGTTGATGAAAAATAATTAAAAATATATTAAAACTTGATTTGTAGTAGGAAATTAACCTCTAAGTAATTTATTATGCATATATTTTTGCGGACACTCCCTTATTCGCGATTATTGATTTTAAGAGCACAGTAGCGGCAGTGTATGGGCAAATTCTAGACTATCCAGTCATTGTATGGGCAAATACGAACGAAGGATGATATTATCGTAGTTATTTTATTAAACAGCTAAATAATTGATAAATAGTAATAGAATAATTACAACAAAGTGTAGTTGGATGATAATAGAAAATTATCCGAAGATATAATTTTACCATAAAAATAGCAATATCCTCTAATTTTTTTGCGTATTTTTCTTAATCATGCTGACTAAGCAGTCGCGGAAGTATATAAATCAGTATTTTAATAAATAGTAGCATGAGTGCTGTGACATGAAAAAAAAAATCCTGTGTGAATATTAGATAAAAAAAAAAAAATGATTGGATTACAACTTCAACAAAAGTGTTCGCGTGTTTACGTGAATTCAGGACATGCTATTATCAACATTGATAGGTAAGTCATCATTGTATTTCCTTATAAATATTTTATTGGCACATGATTTTTGCATGAGAGCACACACAAAGTTCGCTATTTCATTTAATAATTAATGCATGAGGCATTTACCCGCGTTTTTTTTTTTTCTCTTATAAATGCCGTAGTATAGACTTGTCAAGGACGAGTTTGTCAATATACCAGTGAGGAAAAATAATGAAAATATCTAGTGCATTGACGATTGTGTCAATCGATATTTGACAAGTTTCTACGCGAAAAAAATGGGTTTTTTTTGTGAATTATTGAATAAAAAAAATTGTTTTTTCAGTTGGATATCTTGTAAAATGTTGTAAAATCATGTGAGAGCGTTTCTAATGATGGAATTAAGTAAAATGCTGACGAGAAAAGTAAAGAGACGAGTAATGATTGGATTGAGCTGCAGCATTTTATTATGCCTTCTCATACTAAACAGTGATAACGAGTTTATCGGGAGGGTCACTCCCTTTCTGATAAGTTCGCCAACTGTGGACGTGTCCTGCTATGTTGAGCAGCACAAGGAAGTCGAGCAAATTCACATTGCAGGTAGTAAAATTGAATGGAAATATGTTTGAAAAATGTGTTGACATTTGTTTGTTTTTTTTTTGTTTAAAAGGTGATGGAAATATATTTTTCCACGAAACTTCGTGCTTTGGGGAAGATGGAATTGTCATAACACCGCGACAAGCTTGTGCCGTGGAGTCAGCCGCCCGGATGAATCCAACGAGGAAAGTCTATTTTTTCCTTTTGAGTCATGGGAACTTCTCTGTAGTGACGGAAAATATTATTCGACACTTGGAAATGTATGATAATATTATTATCAAACGAATTTTCATGCTAGACTATGTGAAAAATACACCATTGGAAGCTTGGTGGGCCACTGGGACTTTTAGATCTAGTCGTTGGCCACGCAGTCATATGTCAGATGTTTTGAGGTATCTCACGCTGTGGAAATTTGGCGGGATTTATCTTGATCTCGATGTTGTAGTTACTCGGTGAGTTAAATTTCACAATAACTCAGTAAATATGTGAAATAATGAAAAATTTTATAAGAGTTAAATTATAGAAAATTAAATTTTCTATAAAAAATGTAGAATAAAATTTTTCGATATTTCACTTAGTTTTTGAGATCCTTTGAAAAATATAAATTTTCAAAAAAAAAAAAAATGAAATATTTTAAAAACTAATGGTAAAAAAATTTTATTCTACATTTTTTGTAGAGAATTTAATTTCTATTTATTTATATGAAATAAAATTTTTTGTTATTTCGCTTATTTACCGAGTTATCGCAAAAAAACTAAAAGAAAAACATGAAAATTGTAAAATGTCGATGAAAGTATATAATCTTTGCAAAATTTGATAAAAACAAAATGCCCTGAAAGTCATTTTGTTTATGTTTAATAAACAAAAAATTTGTTTTTCCATTAAATTTTCGAAGAGTTATATATGTTCCGATAAAATTTTTAAAAATCGAAATTTCAAAAATATCTTAAAAACTGAAAGAGATACAAAAAAATTTATTTTACATTTTTTATAGATAATTTAATGCCCAATCATTTAACTCTGATGATATTTTTTGTCATTTTGCATATTTATCGAGTTATCACTAAAAAATTAGAAAAAAAAATTAAAAAATTTTTTTTTTTTTTCAATTAATTACTCTGTAAAATGGGGGAAAATTGCATTTTTAGAGAACTTTTGGGTTTTGAGAATATGCAAATTATTATTTTTTATGTTTGTCTAATAACACAGATCGTTGGAGCATTTGCGAAATTTCGCCGGTGCAGAAGATTGGGAGCACGTTGCTGCTGGTGTTATTGGTTTAGACACTGATTCATTTGGTCGAAGGGTTGCCGATGCTTGTTTACGAGATTTGAAAAAAAATTTCCGAGGTGATGATTGGGGCAATAATGGACCCGGAGTGATTACACGAACTCTACAAAAACTTTGCGGCACAAAATTTGTAAGAATATCAAATTTAATTTGAAAAAAAAAATTTTTTTCTACAACAAAAATAATTTTTTTTCAGGCACGTGACATGAATCCAACTAGATGTCACGGTTTTATGGTATATCCACCATCAACATTTTATCCAATCCACTACAAATTGTGGAAGCAATATTTTGAGCCTGAGGACCAAAACAATGCAACGCATGCCATCGAAAATGCGATGGCCATTCACGTTTGGAATAAGCTCAGTCAATCGCAAGTTATAGAAGTAGGAAGTCACGTACCTTATGGCAAAATTGCCAGCAAGTATTGTCCAGAAGTTTATTTCAACTGTGGAAAGACGTTTTGATGATGAGAAACCAAAAAAGAAAAACCAAAGCAATTCCCAGTTATCAAAACGTCAGTATATCGATTTGACTCTATCATTTGAAAAAGCAATCTAGATATTGTAACACTGTATGTGTATAGCTTTTCATCACGACTACTGGCCTCATCATATTAGAGTGTGTCACAACTGATAATCATCATTCATTTTATTTAAGTAAAAAGTATACTATTTACACTTTAATTTAGTATATATACCATCGAACTTTCTATACGTGATATTATCTCGTTGATCTTGAATAATACTTTGCTGCCAATTTATAATTTAGACTAGAGACACAATGCTCGAATATTCTGTATACAAGAAAATCATATTGTCAACATGTCTGGTATCTTGGGGTATCAAAAAAAAACTGACTATTTTTGGTTTTTTGAGTCTCGTATCGAAAAAAATCATAGATAATCATATTTTTAGAGGTTTCTAAAAAAATCAGCCTGATACGAATTTTGAAATCGGAAAAAATGATTGGAATGTTATTGTAAACATTTTTTTTTACAACACTTTTTGCGATTAACAACATTAAATTCGTTGCATTTGTTCATTTTTTTTTAATTTGTGAGGTATTTTGTGTAAAAATTAATATTTTCAACTATAAAACTTTGTGTAAAAAAATTTGTTTAAAAAACAAAACGCATTTTGTGACATTTTTTAAGAATTGAAAATTCGTAAACGACCTCTCGATAGTACGGTGTTGTCATATTCTCATAGACGAGTAATAGATGAGTACGCGAAATGGAAAAAAGCTCACCCTCCCTGGTGTACATATATGATAAACCCACCCCCCATGGAAAAAATAAAAAAAAATCATATATTTTATTATTAAAAAAAATATATATAAAAATATATTTTTTAACTAATTTATCTAATTTTTATATTTTTATTATATAATTTAATAAATATTTAAATATATGGGTGAATATTATACTCAATTTACATAATTTGATAAAATTTTTATGTTTTTTATAAATATTTCAATCAAAATAGAATTACTTAATATAAATATAAAAATTATATTAATTAAATCCTTTTATATTGTTTTATAAATTTTTTCCATATGGGGGATGTTTTTCGAGCTTTGCTCGTACTCCCTATTTTTAAAAATTCACCCTAAATTCAGTTGATTTCAGTGAGAAAACACACCCCACAGTGAGAAAAAATACCCCAAAATTTGGACAAAAAGACACATGACGCTACTTTTAATGCCTAGGCACTAAAAATATCGTTTTAGTGTCTAAAACCGGACATTAAAAGCAAAAACATGGATGCAGCGTATGCAAATCCTTGTATTGGGCTGATTTTTTAAAAAGGGTACTTGAAACATGATAAACTATGTTTTTTTTTTTTGATACGAAAAAACCGAAAAATCAAAATATTCAATTTTTTGCGTCACTCTAATATCTATATAGGCAATATTTCCCCAATGTGATATATAATCATGACAAGAGGATCATTGAAAAAAAAAAAACGAAATTATCATTTTTTATTTTTTAATTCAATCATTGTCTTTTTTTTGTATATGTATACTTGAAATAAAAATTTTATATTAATCTGTGTAATTTCTAAATATTCTCATTAAAAAAAAAAAAAAAAAAACCTACACTCGACGAATAAAGAAGAAATACGAATTTACCGACTGAAATAGAAATAAAATTTGGAATTAAATTTTTGTGATGAATAAAAATTGTAGAAAATTGTGAATTTGAATTATTATTTTACTAAATTAATTTAAAATTCAAATATACACCATTTTCGGCTCCCCACTGTGGCGGGAACGAGAATTTAAATGGCCCCCACCATGAAACACACTGCGAGCGAGTTTCAACATAATTAATTTGCTCCTCGCAACCGATCAAGTTTCAGTTTGTGGTCAGTGAACAGTCCAGAAATGACCTGCCTTTCGCTACTAACACTGTATTTATTAATTACCTCGATAAACTCGGATATCAGTGCTGACGATGAGACATCGGGAGATGACAGTACACTGGCAAGACTGGTGAAGCTTTTTTCGGTGCCGGGAGCATTCAAACGGGTGGATGAAATATTGGGGGAGAATTCGATCGAACAATCCCCAACTTTTTGGTGTCCTGAGGGCGATGAAGGTCTTGATTGTCGTAGAGCTGCTGCCAGAAGGTCTGTCGACTGTCCAACCGGTAAAAAACTTCTTCTTTCTGCCTTTAAACATACATTCCACTTCTCGTACAATTTGTACGGTTTTTATATGAATACAAAAATGCCTAGTACTTCCTGCAATTATATAGAAGCGTGACTATGCATCACAATGTTTTCCGTCCTTGACAGTATACAGCCACTCCTCGGATAACTTGGTCAACTGCAGTCTTGTTAAATTCACATTAAATCACACAGATCACTGTGTAAACCTGCAATTAAAACATTTTTATTAGCATAAAACCACAAAATCCACGTTTAATCAATTAAAAACAATTTATAGACATTTTTAATCAAGAAAAATAATCGAAATTTCAATGATTTAAGCTTGGAACAGAAAATCTACTCCCAAAATACAGCTTAGTTGTAAAAAAATAGTCGAAAAATATGCGAAATCGCTTTATTAATGAATAATTTTGTTAATTGTCATTAATTTTATTAATTAGTAATAAAAAAATTGTAAAATCTAGAGATTTTCAGGGTTTTAAACCTTAAATTTTAAACAAAAAAGCCCGAAAAAAAGGTTTATAATTCTTAAAAATCTCGAAATTTTCACAATTTTTTTTACTAATAATTAATAAAATTACTAATAATTACCGAACTTAATCATTAATATAGCGATTTCGCTTATTTTTGTTAAAATAAACAGAAAAAAATGTAAAATCACTGGATAGATTGACTGCAAAAACCATAAAAAACGACCTAGACCTCCTCTTCGGCGCAGTCATCAATTTATTATAGACTTTTCCCAGAGTCCATAACACAATCTAATTCTAAAAGTGAAAAAGTGTCATTGACTTTATAGATGTATCTGAGGAAAAATTCGGATAAAAAAAATTATTTGCCGAGATATTTCAAATAGAAATATTCGAAAATCCTAAATTTTTACTGTAAAAACACTCGGTTGTTTGTTTTCGCGCTATTTATTTGCATTAACGTGGTTTCGCTTGAATTTGACGACTCTACCAATCCTCGTGATCATAATGATTTTTTTTTTACAGTGTATTTATTGGAATAAATACACTTTCGAATATAATTTGAAAAAAAGAAAAATATTTATACTCGTTTATTCTACTTTCAGGTGACTGCTACTGCTATAGCTGTGCAGATGCAGGTCCAGAAATGTGGGCGCCCTGCTGCAGAGAAAGTTCGAAATGTTGTTCTCACCTAGCTGCAGCCTGTCGTAACTGTGATCACCCTGTGCTGATACCATTTTGCTCGGAAAATTTTAAAAAATGTTCCAATCAACTGCAAGAATCCTCCAACAAAACGTCCACCGCTTGGTCGACCTCTTAAAACGTTTTAGATAACTGAAAAAAAAAAAAAATTACAATCAAAGACACAAGAAAAAACGTTTGTTGCATCATGTCCAGACAAAATTTCCATATATGCCGTGTTTCTTGCTCGACTGGTCGCAATATGGGAATTTAAGTCACAAGACATCGGATTAATTAACTTGAACGATAAATGAACTTTCAGATGTCGAGTACAATCATTGACAAGCTTTATTTCTTTACCTTTTTTTTCCGTAACATTCAGGCTATTCTAGCGATTTAGGGGAGGTAAGGGAATTTTTTGTTTTTACTTTCACTGTTTACAATTTTCAAATTTATTTCCTTTTTTTCTTCGTCCAAAAATGAATTTATTTCCGAAAATTAGTCTCTCTCTCTCTCTAGTTTCTCGTAATTTTGATTGAGCTAAACTTTTGTTTTTTTTTTTTTTTTCTCCACATGAAATTGCAGTAAAAATCCCTTTCGGTAGGAGTGACACGTGAAAGATGTAAAATTTTTCTATACGATTATTGCGCTAATATTTTTAAGTTTTTTTTTTTTCTTTTAATCAAATTTATTACAGTCTCCGACGAGTTTAGCACCATGCTGAGATCCATCAGAGGACATGGAAGATTAAAGTACACAGAATTATACGTTGAGCTCATTTTCATCGCGAATTTTATCATATCACATAAAATATATATTTATATATTATGTATACGTGAAAAATTGATTATTGTGTGTTTTTGTGTTGCTTGTAGAGGACAAACAAAAAAATAATTTATATTTTAAAATAAATTAAGAAAAAATTATTTAAACAATTATTATGCAATGGTAAAATTTATAAACGAGCTCAATTTTTACCTATTGCGAAGTACAAAGAGAGATTGAAGATATTATGTTCTATGTTTTTTTTTTTTTTAGTTTATTTATTTGTATCCTATAAGAAATATCGAGATTATTAGCAAACTACTACTATTATTCAGTGAATTAGGACGATTGTTTTTTTTTGTCAGTAATTAATCAAGTTTTCCATTGGTTTTTTTCTCTTTTCATTCATGTTTAAATGAATATTTTGTGGATATATAGCTCATAAATTTTTACCTCCCCACTTTTTTTCTTTTTATCATTTTGTAATGTTAAAAAGGAACAGAAAATATACACGTCGACATTTTTTTTTTCTATCGTCCACCGACGAATACAAATTGGTGGCAATTAAAAAAAAAAAAAAAACGTGCCAAGCACCTCTTTCTTCTCTTTCTCTCACTCATCTAAATATCATTGTTTTATCTTTTCAAAAATATGAAAAGATATTAAAATGGCTTTTGTTTTTTGTTTCCATTTTTTTGTGCGCGACTAAATTTTATCGACCGTGATACACTTTCGTACAATTTGGTTCACGCACAATTAAAAAATTAACACATTATACAAATTAATTATATTCACAATTGACCACGAGAAAAATCAAATTTTTTGTACTTTTCAACTTTGTCAAAATGAAAAAAAAAATCTATCGTTTAGGTAGCACGGATAAAAAAAAAATTCAACGAAAAGAAGAAAATTTTTTTTTTTATAAATAAAAGTATAATCGTATATCAATAAATTTTATCGAAAAGAAAAATAATAAATAATTTAATAAAAATTTTATGTTGAAAAATATTATTTCTTGATAACAATAAAAAAGAAAAAGATGAAAATATTTACAAAAACTGATTTTTCTCGATTTTTTTTCAAGGTCGTAAAATTTTTTTAATCGTTCAAAAAAAAAAAATCATCACTCACTCACACGCCAGTCATTAAACAGGTGGAATCTTTCCCACGTAGGCTCAGCTACTCGGACGTAAAGGGATTTTTTCTTGCATAATTTCTTTAAAAATATTCACAGAAGGCAGAGAAACAAATTAAAGAAAGACAAAAAAAAAACCGAAAAAAGATATACAGGTACCTTCCACTGATAAAAATTTCAGTAGTTGAGGATTAATTAGTTTTAGAGTGCCTAAAAAAATGATTTTTAAATGCTGTCACCAATCTCAGATCATCACTCAAACCACAAAGATTGTCAATAACAGTCAAACATTCCAAGATCTCAATTCTATAATTACAAAAAAAAAAAATATCGCCACGAAAAAAAAAATCACCACTGGCCACACACGCACATTGTCGAGTTCTTGAGTTTTTTTTTTCCCCATGCGATCACACGAGTGTATCATCGGGTCATCTTTGGTGATTTGTCGACAAAACTGAACGGAATTGTCGGTCAAAGACACCCGGGGAATTTTTATTTTTGCCTCCTAGGCCAGAATTCACGAGCGTGCCGCTACGCAGTCGGTTACGTTTTCCAATTGTGCGGATGTGCTCGAGACGAGGTTTGACCCTGGCCCTGTGTCGCCTGCGAGGGAATCATATCCAGCAAATACTGTCGCTGAATATCTGCAGCTTGACGCTGCAACTCCGCAAGACCTTTGCTGCCGGCCGCCTGCGCCATTGCCAACTGATACGGGTACAAAATCGGGTTGAATGGCGGCAACATGTGAGCCGGAAGTGGCTGGTGCGATGGTAGTCCCGGTGGATTTTTTGCCAACTCTGTAGGAAAAAAAATTGCATTAAAAAAATCGTCAAAAAAAAACACCTATCCTCCTGTGGCTGAAAAACCAATAGCCTAACCCCAAAATTATCAAATTCAATATCTTCTTTATAGCCCATTATCTACATCATGTATCCTCAAAAAAAAAAAAAAAAAAACAGATAACAACTGTTTGAATAAAAAAAAATTATTGAAAAAAAAAAATTAGATATTTTTAATTGTCAAAGTTATAATCGTGCATGACTCGTTCGATTTTTCTAAATTTACATCGAACGTCCCTAACGTTTATTTCTAGAGCGTTTGTTTACAGAAGCCATGCAGTTATTTAAACGAGTGTTATTCATGCGATTTATATTTTTTCGACCTCTCAATAATTGTTGTTGAATTGCTGCGGCCGCATGGTGAGGCGAGAATTTTCCGCTTTCCGCAAGTTTCATCAACGGATGCTCCTGAAGCTTGGAATTGGGTGGAGTCTGCGATGGCGGTGGGCCCTGCTGTACCGGAGGTTGCGGAGCCGGAGGTGTTGCCACCCGCCTGGTAGGCGTAATGGCCTTTGGAACGGGTTTTGGCGCAGGTGGATCAGGACTTGGACTTGCTGCTTGTGCCAATTTTTGCTCCATTTCATGTTCCTGCTGTAGCGCCTTGACAAAAGCGGTTTTTAACCTGTAAAGCAAGAAAAAAAACTTGATTTAAAATCCTGATCAATCAATAACAAAATTAAATTTATGACGAAATTAATTTCAATACCGATTTGTGTGCTCAGCCTTGAGAGCCTTTTTCACATTTGTCGTGACGCAGTGTTCACAAATAACCCGAGGATCTCGACCAGCAGGAGGTCGAAGGAACGTCGCGTGCTGCCCTCGAGGTCCCTCTTTTTTCCCATTTGTCGCCGGCTTCTCCCATTTCCACACGGGAGTAAAATCAGTCTTGCACTGTGTGCATTCAAAGGGTTCGGGCGGCGGCGGAATAGCCGGTTCCTTCGTGATAAAGTCCACAACATGCTCAAGACCGACTAAATAGATAAATTCAGTGTTTGAGGGGTTTGGAACAAAGTGCATCTCGGGTGGCGGCGGTTTGGGCGGTGGTATTTGAAGCAAAGTCTTCTCCAACTGGTTCCTCAAAGCCAATTTTGCCGCTGCCTGTCGCTGAGCCGGTCTCTGATTGTCCTCCTTCGGTCGTTCCTGCTAAAAATAACCAAGAACAATCAGTCAAAACTCAAATTTAACCATAATCACACTTTTTTTGACATATAAATAAACATAATTAAAAAATTTTTTAACATTTTTTCGCAATAATTTTCCACAAAATACCTGCTCAGGGATTACAGGAGTGTTTATAGACGTTGTCGATTTGTTTTCCTGTGATCCAACAAGCTGCGTTCCAATTATACGAACGATTATTGCATAAGAAAACGTTAAAAATTACAATGATATGATTACCTGATGCGCCGGCACGGGCGTAGGATCTTTTGTTGAGCGTTCAGTCCGATCAGCCGGTGCATGATAGCTCGGAACACTTCCAGCACTGCTGGGAGGTCGACTTCGAGGATGAGGTGGCTGTGGAATCACCATATTCGGCGGCATTCCCGTGCTCGACGTCGGACTACGTCCAACATTGGGAGGTAGGAGCATTCCCGGAGGTGGCGCGTGTAAACTGCTGCTTCGACTGGGTGCTGGCTGACCACGGAGCAGCGGTGGAGGTGCTTTTGTCGTCCTGTGACTTGGTAAAGACGTTGAAAATGACAGAAAACTAGCGGTGATTAAAAATAACTCACCTGTGGGGCGCCGGCTGGATTGTAACAGGTGGTGGCAACTTGCTAGACACTTTCGGCACGGCTGCAATGTTTTCCTTGAGCTGCTGCGACTGTCGGAGCTTCTTTAGCAGCACCAATTTCATCTCCTCCGACCGAAGTTCCGCCCGTAGTTTGCGCAAAGTGCGCTCGCGCTCCGCCAACTCGTCCGTAGACAATTCCTTGATGGGCAACAGTGGTGGCATCTCGCCCTCCTCGCTGTCGGAATTATTTCCATTCACGTAGCCGTTGATTCGCGGCTCGTCCGGACTCTCAGCGTAACTTCGCTCCGTTCTTGGTCTCAGATTGCGTCGCGGCCGACGATCCTCGCCAGTTTTCGGCGCCAGAATTCCCCGCGATGAATTCTGAATGTTTCTCGCTTCCGGCACATTGTTATCTATGTTTGCAGCGCCAAAGTGCATGCCCAAGTTGAGCGGCACTACCGGATCTCCCGTTGGAGTCACTGATACCGATGGAGATTCTCGTCTTACGCTGCTGCTGAAAATAAATAAACATATGTAAACACTATTATTTATCGCTTATTCTCAACTTATGTAATATGTCAACTATTAAAAATAATAAAGCAAGTAAATACTTCTTTATAGATAAGTAGGAAAATTAAAAAAGATAATTTAATGAATTATTGATTTACCTGACACTCAAATCAACCACAGAATCTCCATCCAAATCCATGGCTTCCATTCTCCTCAATGTCAACGCCCTAGAAAAACAGGAAAAAACAAATAATAAAACACATTGTTAAGAGAAATAAAAAAAAATATATCTTAAAATAGAACACTATCACGATAATAAAAAACAATTACTTGATTTCTCAAAACGATGAAATGTTGGGAAAAGATAAGTCATTGCCAAGACAGAGGCCGGACAATTGTGTGCAGGTCAATTGCTGCCACGGGACAACGTTCTAACCTCTTGGGTATCTGTACACACAGATTTGTGTGTATATTCTCTATTGGCGCGCGAATTTGCCGGACAATTTGGGAGCGATGTTGGCACTGAGATGACGAGATGTACGCGTGAGACAGCGGCGAGCGATCAAGTGGCCACAGAGTTGATGGTGATGCTGTGTGTGGAGCACAGGGCACTTGAAAAAAAGAAACGGTATCGAGGAATTAAATTTGATGCTTCGGGAAGTGGCGTCTCCGCACAATGGCAGCTAAGCGTAGTGAGCGGCACTGAAAAGCGAGGGGGCTGGAGCGAAAGAGCGCGAGCTAGAGACTGTGACAAGGAGAGCACGAGTAAGAGGCCGGGGGAGGGGACACTGTCGCACATTAATTACTTCTCCCCTCGTGTGCCTCTTGTCCGAGGACTTGGGCAGCAGCCCTGGATCGTCGAAACGGCCATGCGTGCGCGCGGGGGAGCGTCAGAAAGTAATATACATACTTTCCCTGTGCGCCTGATTTTCCCCAATTTCGCGGATCGTGTCCCCTCGCGCGCGGCCACGTTTACATAGATGCCACATACGTGTGTACTTCGGAAAATCGATTTTTCGTAGCTGCGACCTCGCAGCGACTTGCCCGGACACACGGGCCTGAGTTTGTGTATGTAGCACGACGACAATCCAAGCCAGCAATTGAAATTGGAGACGAATGCTAAAAAAAAACAAAATAATTGTTCGAGATCTCGATAGTTAAAACACCTACATTCTCATATGAGTAACATGTCGGTAATTATTTTGCCGACCTCGTTTCATCCTTATTCAGTCTGTACATGTACACACAAACTTCCACATACGTGGCTTTTTTTTTTTGTTCTTATCTCGCAATCGCAACTTTTGGCCCTTTCACAGTCAGAGGTTGGCTGTCGTGTTTGGCCAGATGTTTATGGCTTATTGAATTGAATATTTCAACGATGGCGAATTATTGTAGAATTGGAAAAACACTTGATTACCAGACTTGTTTGAATTTTGGAAGAATGCCAAGGTCGTGACTTTCTCACAATATGTACTTAAATTCCATGCAGTCCCTTATCGCTGCGATTTTCGTGCAACACGAGGCCAACACGGTGTTTTCATGGATTTCTCAGGATCAAGTGAGAGCACATCAACGTACCTGAGGGATTCACACAGATGTGGCTAAAAACAATCGATTGGCTGATGGTCACCGGTCTCTCAGTGCAGACTAATTTCTCATTTGGACGCCACACTTTTTTTTTTTTCGGCACTTTTCAGCACTACGTTGAATCACTCGATGATGGCTGGCTGCAGTGATTGGACACAATGATTAGGTGTAAGTCGACAAAAAAAATGACAATGGTATTTATACACACAAACACTCACAACCTTCACCTTTCGTCACTCGGATGCACACGATTTTTGCACGCTTCCACCAACCCCCTGTCGTTGATCTCCGGCATCTTCTCACACAGTCATTACGCGCAATGTGTACACGTAGGTGATAATTTGCGTATTCGCGATATTGAGTGCACTACTTCCGGTAATTCGAGACGACGAGTGTATATGATGTTGCTAGAGAGATCACTTTGGGAGGGGAAAAAAATACGCGCCACCTTCGCGCAAAAATCAACGAGAGTGATTCAACATGGCGGCGACAGAACACACTCTGTGTCGGCGCCGTCTCTCTGTGAGAATTGTTCCCGTTTTCTCTGTCTTGTTCCAATTGACTGGCTTCTCCTGTCTTCGTTCTCTCGTTGTCAACCGTATATGTATTCTCTATAGTATTTTCAGAGCCGGTAGTAGCACCCCTCCCATCACCCTTTCGGTGATACACGCGCGTGTAATTTTTTGCTTCGCAACGACCCCCCTCGGTTATCCAACTGAAGTTGGAGACAAATCGACTCTGTTTAGTGTGCGTGCGGCTGGCAGCTGCTGCTACCTAGTGGCCGGAACTTTAACTGTAAAAAAATGCACTAGTTACCGACTGAGACACAAAAGATTTTCTACTTTTTTCACATAAATTTAAAAAGTGACACATTGAGCACACCGCTTTTAATTATTGTTATAAAAAGTTTACAATTTATTTTTAAAATATAAGTCTAATTGAATGTAGGAAAAATGCAATCATACACTGACACTTTTATATCTCATAATTCATCGAAAACGCCAAGTTTTTTTACGAGTTTTAAATACCGAATAGCATTGGTGATAAATATAAATAGATTGTTATCAATTTTAAGTGTTTTTATAGAGAATTACGTCCGGAATCGAGGCTACGGCAAAAACGAAAAAATTCGCACGATCGTAAAGGATAAAAATAAGTCAAGATTATACAACTACATAAAAAAACCGTACGATATAAAATTTTTTTTTAGTGAAGATTTGTATGTCGTAAATGAAAAATCGTTGGGTATTATTTATTAAGGTTATATGTGAAATCGAATGTAAAAACAAAATTATAAAATATTACCAAACGCTACACTGAAACTGGGGATTCATTTTTGAGTCTTTACTGCAAGAAAAATCCTTTGTAAATTCGGGAATATTTGAGAACGTCCCGATGATTCGAAATTTATCTGGGGCGTGAATATCGTTTAGCATTCGTTGCATCCATTCTTTTCGTCCTACTGAGCACCACGAACTCGCCGCGGTAATCCAAAACATTTGATTAGGACTGTAAGACAGCCCTGGAAGTCCTTTTTCAGGTCCATTATGCCTCATCCATTCCCTGTAGGCCATGTAAGCTACCTTCATGCCACCGTTGTCTGCGAGATTTTCGCCTAAAGTCCGCTGACCGTTTACCTATAGACAAAAAAAAATTCTATGTACTTTTTTTACCATTTTATACAATGGATAATTCAAAACAAAATATAATTTCTCACATTGAGTTCCAATTCTTTAACGATATATTTCTTATATTGGCTTATGAGACAAAAGCTTCTTGCCGAAAATTCCCTCGCAGTTGCAGGGGACCACCAATTACCAATATTACCATTTTCATCATATTGACTGCCATGGTGATCGAAGCCGTGAGAAATTTCATGGCCAATTATAAAACCTAAATTTCCATAATTTAGATATTTTGGCATATCGCTGGTATGCAGTTTTCCCCGGATTGTTCCAAATGGAATATCTGGAAAAATTTAGTTTAAATTAAAATCTAAACTATTTTTTATTTAAAGAAGAAAAGTATAATGATTCGAAATCTTATTGAAATACTACATGAAAAAAAAAAAATATTTGGCTTAAATGATTGGGGATGAAATTTCCTTTGAAAAATTCGTTATAAATTCATATTTTGCAAAATTAAGGTGCAAAAAAACCGACTATTTTTTTTTCTTCGGATTTTCGTATCAAAAAATCATAGTTTATGATGTTTCAAAAGGCCAACATAAAAATTAGCCCAATTCGAATATTTTTAGTGATTACGCATGAATTTTGGAATTTTCAAAAATGGTCAAATTGTGATTAAAAAAATTTTTTTTTCCTAATATATATATATAGAAAATGATATAAAATATTAGTAAAAATTTATTCTCCATTTTTTGTCAAAAAGCTAAAAATTTAATACGGTTAAAAACAAAATTATACGCTATATTGGCATTTTATCGATTTCAATTGAGAAATGATACTTACCAATTTCATTTTGGTGAAGCTTGTAATACGCATTAAAATAATCTACTGGTCTATCGAGGAAAATATAGTCGCTGTGATCAATTGGTCCTCGATAATTCTTGAAAATTTTTTTTCGCAAACCATAAACATTTAATTGACTCTGATAATAGTTATTCTCGTCTATTATGAGGCCTTCATAGGATTTTTCAAGTTTAGTATCGTCCAACAACTCATCGGGATATGCTATCTGACTCCTCATAGCAGTTAGTTTATCTAACGCACGACTTTGTGTATCAGAATCCATCCAGTCAACCTGAAAAATACCAACGAATTGAAATGTATATATAGTTATCATATCTAATATGATTGAGAAAATAACAATTGTACAATAAAAATGAACAAATTACTCACATTTTCTAGGATAATTTGAAACTGGTTTTTTACTTCTTTAGTCAGTTCAATGGCTTTTTGCTTAGCGTCGTTTTTATAATATTTTCGAACGTAAAGTCCGATAATACTTGTAGTCATAGTGTTTAAAACAGTCTGAGAGCAAGTTAACCACCTTGGGCTAGCAATAAAATTTGGGTTCAATGTTTTTTCCAAATCCCAGGCCATCTGACGAATTTCAGTATTGAGATATGGAATCAATTTTAAAATTATTTCAAACATCAAATAGTTGGCCAAAACTCGCTTTGATGTTTGTCTCATAACCGATTCAAAATTGGATATTTCGTTGGGAAAGAAGCATATTACTTCATTTTCATCTAAAATGAAATCTGCCGGCAAAACCATCTGGAAATACTGTTTCCAGGGAATACTTGGATACATCTCTGTTAATTTTGCCACGGTCATCTCTTTCATTTCCCCGCCACGATACTGTAAAATATTATTTAAAATATTATTTACAACAAATATAATAATTTTTCAAAATATCCAACTACATTATCGAGAAATAAAGCAATAGTTTTTATATCTTACGCTTTTCAATGCTATTTTCAAGATCAGAGCTTCTTGAAATTCGTTTTTAGCGTGTCTTTTATTAGATCCTAGAAGTACAGCTATCCTAACGGCTAATTTGTAATATGCCTTTATCCTCGTGTGCTCCTCTTTGTTGGTAATAAAATCAGGTGTAGTCACCTGCAACTATAAAAGTACCCCCCTCGCGGATTTCACATTTTCGTATTTTTTTTTTGTTTGCCAAAAAATCTCAGTGTAATTATTAGTTGGATAATAAAAAATATTTATCCAATTAAAATGATTAAAAATTTAATTTTTTAGAAAAAAAAAATGTGAATAAATTAAGTCCTAAGTTTTGCTTTGTTTCTGAAATATTTTAAAAAATTGAAAAATATCTAAAAAAAAAAAAAAAAGAAATTTCAAAATATTCAAAAAATTAAATCATATTGAAAAAATTTTTTCTTTTACGGTTTTTTATGGTAATGTCTTTTAGGGTGACCCACAAAAAACCGACTTAAAAAATTTTTTTTTGGGCCTCATATTAATACATTCTCGCAGATGTTGCTCATTGTTATTCCCAATGACAGTAATAACGTTCCAGCTCAATAAATAATTATCCACGAAATTTTCTTCATTCATTTTGTGAATAGCTTCTATCCAGGTGAAACTGTCCTCAACCCAGTTATCCCCCTCGAACACAGTGGCCAACGCCCGAGTTTGTCCAGCAAATTCCGAAGAGGATTCAATCCGTTTTTCTCAATGGCAGTTGAGAAAAAGTCATTTAATATTAGAATTACATAAAACCCGCGTAATTTTTATACCTTTATTCATGCAAGTGCTGTAGAATTTTTTGGCAAGCTTGAATGCATTGAGTTCGTCAGGAGGGCTCTCTTCCTCCAGGCTCTTTTTTATTTCTTCCCAAATCTGTGTCCGCTTTGTGCTGTCTAGGTTGACCACAAGTTCATCGTCAGGAATGGTAGTTTCCCTGATAAATCGTCCACACGCGAATTCGTAAAAATCGTCGCACGGATCCACGTCTGTATCCATTTTGCTTATTATCTCTTTAGCTGTATGACAAAATCAGTTTTATAATAAATTTCTTTGAAAAATATTATTCATATTTCTTCAAGATTTCAAAGTTTTAGCGCAAAACGCTATCAAAACAATAAACAACTGACTGCTAGATTATTATTGGGGTGAATAACGGGGAAATTCTGCGTTGTAAATTCTTCCATTTTGTTTCAGAGAGTTCTCTTTCGGGATATCTACATATATATATATTTTTTTCAATGCTTGGATGCGTCGCGAATTGTGGGCTCAAAGCTGCTACATATGTACCAGAGTCACTTGAGCGTGAATTTTTCGTCACGCGATTATTCGACTCGGAGGGGTAGTTTTAGCTTCGAATCTACTCTTTTGCGCCTCGGCATTTCTCCCGTGTTAAAGAATGTACAGAAGGTATGATCCCTGCTGAAAATGATTTCATGTTAAATCTGAGATTTCTTCAATATATCAAAACGAAAAATGTTTTTTTATATTGAAAATTGACAACAAGTACGTACTAGCGGTATATATAGGCATAAACGGATTAAAGTGTAATATTTATCACCGAAATTTCAAAATACGAAAACAGAATTATGCCGTAAAAATTTTCAATCAAACAAAAATTCAAAAAAATTCATTTTTCATCATAGCGGGAGCAAAAACTCTATTTCCTCCCGCTACGACGAAAAATAATATGTTTACCTCGGGATACAAAAGAGGTTATTTTCACCGTGAATTCCTGCCCTAGCCTTGTTCGCTTCGGGCAGTAAATTTTTCACCGTCGAAATGACCTCTTTTGCTCCCTTGGTGAAGAATGTACTATTTCGTCATAGCGGGAGTAAATGGCGTTTTTGCTCCCTCTTTTCCGTTAAAACCTGTCGAAAATTACGCGTATAAATTTATCAATTAAAGTCATCACTTGCATATTATGTTAAAAATCGATGCAAAAAAAATTTTAAACATTTTCTCTAGGAGCAAGATATGTATATACTATTTGTTACATTTCACATCGTTCTTAAGCTATCGAAAACAATTAATGTCTTTTGGAAATTATAATTATATGCAATTGTAATAATTATTATAACTAGAAAATTTTATTTTCATCACTAACCTGAGCGCTGACATTCTTCCGATATACACAGGGAATTCGGATCGAATTTATACTCTTTTTCTTCTTCACGCTGGGGCTTGATTTTACAACACGCATTTGTCCATTGTACTGTAAGATATCCAACTATACACCAAACTAATAAATTTACTGCCATAGTAAACAAATTATCGCAATCACGTTCCGACGTGATTCGCTACCAAAAGAAAAGATACTTCTACGTTTTTACTCTCGCGTCTATCCTTATTCGCATAGTCCTCAAAGACAACTGTCCCGAGACATCGTCATTGCCTCAGTCGCAGTTTCCCATCCCCTAAATTTGCCAATATAGAACCGTCAACCTTTCAACAATTTACTAAAAATGTACATAATAGCTAAATATAGACAAAATTAAACGTGATGTATTTGATTTGCGAAAAAATTATTATACGTTTTTTTTTTTTTGTAGAGAACCAAAAAATTGTTATAAATTTATATTGTAGTTGTTTTTTGTTATTTCCTTTGATTTATTTAAATATTGAAACATATAGTATATATAACGATAAAGATTTTTTTTTTGACTGAAAATAACGTTGAAAAACAAATATACTTATTTGTTGTTGAAATTTTTGTTTTTAGAGATTTGTTTGAATACAATATTTCGCAGTTGTGCATCATGTATATATATATATATATGATTCTTTTAAGCCGTTTTTCAGCTTTTCAGCGTATATACTCCCTCGCCATCAATCACATCGGCTCGCTCAAAAGCTATAAAATCTGCTGATGGGTGCTAGAAATATTTTTCTTGTCAATTGTTGAAAGAACCATATAATAGCCTCTTGGAATATTTGCAGTTTCTGTCATTCATTATATTATTTATTATTTATTTTTACCGATTACTCGAAAACTAATTGAGGCAATTAGAAATGTTTTGAATAATACATAAATCTACATAAATAAGATTTTTAATAATCTATATAATTAAAGTTTTAATTTTTATGTATGAAAAAAAAACCGAGCCAAAGAAAATTATTCTAAAAATTTTGCAATTTGTTATTTAAATAATAAAGAACATCCTGTAAAATTTTCAAGTCTTTTTTTCTTCATAGTTGTTTGAGAAAGTAAATTTTTTTTAAATAATACAAATTGTAATAAATTTCAACAAATTTTACACGTGTGCACATGTATATAAGTATCCGATATAAATAATTGCGTAATAATATATAAATTGAACTTTAATTAACTTGTAATAAGATTTGCAACGTAAAATATTTTTTTTTTTTAGGTTTTGTTAAATTAAAAACATTTTGATTGTTGATTTACAATTTTGCACACAGAAGTTCTTTATTTTGTACATTGTTTAAAATGATTGAATATATGGAATAAATTCGATAACAATATTGTATTTGAAAATTTAATCAATAATTGGCATTGATTTTATTTTATTGAACGAAAAAAAAAAATTCGTTTTTTTTTTGTTTTTATTAAAAATATCTTTTTAATAAATGTCATGTATATGAAAATCTAATAACTGTTATCCTTAAAAAGATATTTTTGATAAAAAAAATTTTGTTAAAATTGATTTTAATGGAATTAATGCCATTTATTGAATTTTAATTTTGGTAAAATTGTCAATTTTCATATTGATTAATATCTATGAGAGACACAGTTACTTGCGAACAATTTAACAACAACAAACAGCGATAATATTTGTTATTTTTAATTTTTTTTTCCCCTCCCTCATTTTAATATGTTTTTTTTTTATTTATTCAATTATGAAATTTACAAGACTAGTGTCTCACTTCTACACACAAAATTTTTCATTTTTTTTTTTTGACTTTATATAACTTGATTTTTAATTAAATCTTGCAAAGAACTTTGCGCATATTCGTATATAAATTGTTACAGTGATAAAAACACGAAAAACAAAAAAATAGAATATTAAAAACGTACATTATTAAAACAGTGTGATATCTGCAATACAGCAGCGCAGAGAACAATCTTCAAATTTGTTTTTTTTTTTTTTTATAATTATAATTTACTATTATTTACCAAGAATGTGCTCTGATTTCTGAGCTTTATTATTACAGGAATATGTGTACTTTTGTCCAAGTATAACTCGGATGGTCGAGCGTCACTATAAAATCCCAAATCGGCTTTATACAATTGTTCAGGGCACTAAACACCGCGGTCCGCCTGCAGATCGTGGTTGCTATTTTTTTATTTTATTCCTTTTTTCATTCCCCTTAATAGTTAACTATAATACCGCATAATAATTAAGAGCGAGAGAATTTTATATTTTGCCATGACATTATTAAAAATAAATTATTATAAATTATTTCGCCTGACACTGCTGCCAAAAAGACAAAAAAAATGCTTGAAAATTCTAAATTTTTGTAAAATAACGAACAAAAAATTTTTTTTTGTGAAATTTTTCGAGGAATACTATGAAAAACTTGCTGTTTTTCTGATTTTTTTTCGGTTTTTTTGCGATAACTCAGTTAATAAACAAAATAATGAAAAATATCATAAAATCTAAATGATAAGGGGTTTGATTATCTACAAAAAATGTTTAATAAATTTTTTTCTATTTTACTCAGTTTTTGAGATATCACTGATTTTTGAAAATTCTTATTTTTCAAAATATCTCGGTAATGAGGTAAAATATTTAAAAATTTTATTCTACATTTTTTTTAGATAATTTTATCCTGAATCATTTAACTCTTATAACATTTTTCAATATTTTGTTTAGTTATCGAGTTATCGGTAAAAAACAAAACAAAAAAATTTTTTTCAAAAAAATATGAGCCCTTTTTGACATAAGTGACCCGATTTATTGAAAAAAAAAAATCATAAAAATTGAGTAGATTCTATATCCAACTAATAAAAAACAGTGTCATAAATATTTCACTGTTTTTTTTACATTTTAAAATGCGAATATTTTTTTTTCATATTCTCTCGCTATTTGCGGTGACTAAAAATGAATTCTCCACATTCATAATAAATCGTATGACAGCTAAAAGCAAGGAAACGACACGAGTTTGATCTTGAAAACTAATTTTTTATTATTCTGTGCGTATATTTGTATAATTAAATCTCTTTATAATGCATAAAGCATCGTTTCCCAGCTCATAAAAATTTAAATCTTGTATTTTTTCGTTTTCTTAACAAAAAAAAAAAACCTCTTTCTCGCAATTGGAATGATCTTTAAAACATTTATATAAGATTGCGATAAAAACATGGTACAGATTTTTTTTTTTCAGCATGTATACATATATAGAGAATTAATAAACCGAGATATTGAATTAATTCACATATCTCAGAACTCTCAACAATATAGTGTCATAAGATAAGTTCAAAACCTCAAATATATCCCGAAAAACACACACAACCCTAATAAAATTTACAATTTCAACATTTTTACACAATTTAACGTTACAAAAAAAATTTAATTTCCCTTAAGAAATCACCTCAATCTCTCAATTATTAAAAATATACAAACAATCAAATTTAGAAAAAAATTATTTCAACAATTTGTAATTTTTTTTTTTTTTTTTTTCCAAGTAAAAAATACATTTTTCATTAATAAAACCCTTGAGATTTCAGGGTTATATAATTTTTCGAGATTAATTGAGTATTTATCTATTTCCAGAACAATTTTTCTTATAAATAATTCCACTCGGATTTGTTTTGTTTTTGCTCTCAAGCCTCGTGACAATATCAATTCGTAAACTTGCGTAGGAGGAACATTGTAATACTGTTGGTGGAGTACTATCTATAGGGTAGTAGAATAAACGAGACACGATGGCGAGTATAGAGCTCGGAATGGAATGAATGTTTAGATTCCTTGGCACCTGATGACACACAATTTTCAACAGGAAAAATGGAATGACAGTCTTGTTTAGCCGGCGTGTCTCGCTTTTTATTTATTTATTTTTTTTTTGTGTTCCTTCACTTGCGCTTGAGTACACGGACAAAGTAGTACTTATTTAATTAGATAAGCGAGATGATCGCTAGACGATTAAACATAAACTTAACTTGATTAGTTGGATACAATTGAATAACAAGTCGATTTTCTAGCGATTTCACTTGACGACCTGGCGCAATGCACAAATAAAACAGCCTTCTTTCGCGTTCGTACATCTCTCTAAGATTTTTGTTTAATGAATTATCACAGATGTTTCATTTTCTCGCCCATCAGCTTGTAGCTCACTCGATAAACCGATAAACTGTATAGTTAATAATATTTCTTTCTAAACATTTTTTTTTTTCGTTTCTACCGCAAGTTCCCCAAGTTTTGCGTTGTTCATCACAGATATTCACATCATTCTAGCCTCCCATCACGCTGATATCGCGATCGGAGCTCGTTTTTTTTTAATTGTTGTTGCTCTGTCATCACTAAGGCCTGCCTTAGTAAAAAAATATACGATCGCATCTTAAAAAATAGATCTTATAACACTTTGTTAACTCACGCTAATATTCGCTCTCATTTCAAAGTATTTTACAGAGTTATTTTGATTCCTGACAGGCGGATCTTAAGAATTAACATCGCTTTTATTATTTTTTTTACTCAGAGACCACGGGAGGGTATTAACAATCATTTTTTAATTTTATTTCAATTTCGAGTGAGCTCAGGGCTTCTTCAGATCTACTCTATCTCACATGTCATCCCCAAAATACTAACTCGCATTCGTGGCTCTACAAATTTATAATCAAAACGCGACTCTGGCGAGCGCCAATCACTTAAGAGTCATTTTCTCTTTGCTAATATCTCGCTCAACTTATGTCTAGGGAAATTTTTACCCTAAACCTCTTTTATAGAGAATTTAACGAGCTATAAAAAAGGTCCTTTGCAAAAATTACGTTGGACTAAGTGTTTGCGAGATATTTGCGAAAATGTAAAATTCCGCAGTGTTTGATCTTGACGCTTTAAACACTCAAACCGGCGGGAGTTAAAATTCAATGAGTCATGAATACGAGTCTGCACGTTGACTGTCCAGTTCTAAATTGCGTATTCGCTTTTGGCAAGCTCAGTCTTATAAATCGTTTATATTTTTAGTTCGCTTTAGTTTATCTTTGCTAGGTTTTTTTTTCTTTTTTGGATAATTTCACACTACTTCTTGCGCATATTGTGCCCACACTGAACAGCCGCGTGCTTCTCTACATAGCTTTGTACATGAGGCCTTGACATCACCTCGGGGACGACGTGTAGTATCACGTTTGTTCAACTAACTGCACGGATTTTAACTGCATCACTCCTTTTTACAGAATTTTGTCTCTCGTTTTTTTTTTTTCTCATAGCATTGCAAAAACTGTTTGTTTTTTTTTCAGGGGGCAAGGATATATAGCTCGACTGCTTTAGCAGTAGGTTTTAATGCAGAATGTCAAGACATTTTTTTTTTTTTTGAAAGATCATGGGCTCCTTTGTGCACTCGGTTAAATTATGGCTCTGTGTTTATCTTTGTTTGTTTGGTTTTTTTTAATATCTAGTTATCCAAGTGTCTCGATCGTGATAACGCGAGTCACGTCCATGGATTTGTTCAATTTGGCCATCAGAGTTTGATGCACAAACGATGACTCAGGTACATGTTAAGGCCCGTTCTGCTTTCTCAACAATTTTCCCCTAGCACAATTGTCCCTCGTGCCCATCATACGGCACTCCTCTTGCCATTTTATATAGTTATTTATTTATTTATTTATTTATTTTGGCATTTCATATACAAGCACACAGCTAGACTTGTGTCACTTTTTTTATACCGCATTGGGGTAGTAATTATGAGGTTTTATACGCGGCTATATCGACAGACAAAATAAGAGATTGAACGAGTAGGATGGATTACAAGAGGCTTGTTGTAGATTTACCAGTATGGTTATCAGTCGTGTAAAAATTTTATGTGACTTAACTCGGAATTTTTTTCTGGAAGAAAAGTTATGAAGCATTTTTTTTAAACACGTTTGATAGAATTATTTTTTCCGGCATTTTGAAATAACAATTTTGTTTTTAGAATTTTTTTTAAACACGTTTGATAGAATTATTTTTTCCGGCATTTTGAAATAACAATTTTGTTTTTAGAAATTTTTTAGTTTTTTAAGGAAGAAAATTGAAATATTTTTTATCGTTTTAATAAAAAAAAAACTTCAACTTAAAAAAAAAAATATTTTTTAAAAGAAATTTTTTTTTTTTTAATAGAATTATCACACATTAAAATTTTTTTAATCTAATCAAACTCGGTAAATATGCGAGATATGGAAAAATGTTATAAGGGATAAACAATTGGGTATTTTAAATTTTCTATAAAAAAATATATAGTAATTTTTTTTTTTGTATTTCCTTTTGTTTTTGAGATAATGATTTTTTGAAATTTTTATTTTTCAAAATATCTCAAAAACAAAGCAAAATATCGAAAAAATTTGTTCCTCATTTTTTATAGATAATAAAATTTCCAATCATTTCACTCTTATGACATTTTTTGATATCGCCTTTAGTTAACAAGTTATCATTGAAAAACAAAAAAAAAAAAAACAAAAACAGAAGTTTCCCATAAAAAAAAGTTTTTTTCTTAAAAAAAAAAAAAAAAAAAAAAAAAAAA